>JAJTVF010007022.1:1886-23424 GCA_022433065.1 Begonia loranthoides
ATATTATTATTAATATATTATAACAACGATCCATTTTTATGTTCATGATAAAATTGTTTTTTCACGATACATAGGTTACGCACGTTACCGTTGTTGTGAACATCGATAATCCCGCCGTGCGAGAGAACCTAAAAACCAACATCCACCCCGCGTAATATTTTTGGAAAAACAATTAACTTAGGGTTTTGGTTGAGCTAGATTAGGGAAGAATTTATTAGGATTGAGTTTGTCTTTGGAAATTTCTTGGTATTTGACAACTCCGCGTAGCAAGATTGGAAATTAATTCAAATTAGGGTTTTTGATTTGGGGTGAAATTAAGATTGCTTCTGTTTTTGGAATAATTGCTGTAATATTTGGGGAAATCGAATTTGAGATGTTACAATATGTTGCTTTGTTTTTGACTTTCTAGGAAAACTGAGAATAATTAAAAAAAAAAATTTCAATTGTTGTCGATGAAAAAACTTTTGTTAGGTTGATTTCAGCTGTTCACTCATCAACCAAAAAAAATAAAATTGGTCAATGAGAAGGTTCTTCTTCCTCTACTTGAAACACTAAAATTGGTCCATCTACCCCAAGTTGACAACATTTCTAAACACTACCTCATAGAATATATCCCAAGCAACAGCATGTGAGAAATTAATTTTTCCTAATATGGGTATGTGAAAGTCAATATATGTTTGAACTTGTTGTTGATCCATGTTGATTCACCAACCAATGCTAGTTGAAGAATATATATACTTTTTTACAGGTCAATTTTCCCATCTTGGAGAGCATCCATGTCGAAGGTTTGAATAGCATGAAAAATATCTGGCATGATAAGGTATCGGCCGAGTGCTTTGGCCAACTACAACAATTACATGTTTCAAAATGTAATAAACTAGTGGAGGTTTACCCATGTCGTCTCCTCCCTAACTTGCATTGTTTAGAGCAAGTTACAGTAAAAAAAAATGCAACTTGCTTGAAAAGTTATTTAAGTTGGACTCTTGTGCGGTCAATGAGAGCAAAACTATGACAATATTGAAGCAACTACAAATTTTGAATTTGGATTCATTGCCCAAGTTGAGACAAATTTGGTGGACTAACGATAAACGCTTGTGTGGAGTAGAGGTATGAACAAAATATAATTTTGTACCTAATATGTGACTTTCATTAAAAAATGTAGTTCGTGGGGGAATTCAAATGCCTTTATGACTAACGAATTCTAAAACTCGGTTGTTCTTTTTGTAAATTTCAATCCAACATTTGAGCATTGTAAATCCTCACAATGTATATTTGCAAGTGATATTTCCAACCATGAAGGTCACGAAACTTTGCAGTTGGGATAACTTTGAGATGATGTGCATCAACAGCTGTTAACTTCCTTTCCCAAACTGAAGAAACTTCAGCTCGAGAGTGTTGGTCATCCGTCATCGAACACTAACCAACTTCATAAAATTAGGGGGTTAGAGGCTCTGGAGGATTTAATAATAAAAGATAATTACCCCGGGGAAAAGGAAAATCTTCAAGTTATAATGACCCTAGCTAAATTAAGGAAATTGCAGCTTCACTCGTATCACAAACCGATTGAGTGGAGTGAGAGCCTATACCGATGTAAAGAGGTTCAAAGTCTGACTTCACTAAATTTTTCTTGTTGCCATGACTTGGAAAGTCTATGGACATCATCAGTTATTAATTGTAAGGTGCAGCTCCAAAAGTTATTTGTAAGTCAATGTGATAGTTTGGAATCAATTGTTGAAGAGACGGACGATGAGCAAAATTTGGACAAAGTTAAGGAGTTTTCTACGTTACATTCTCTCATGCTTTATAATATACCACTACTCACTAGCTTCTACACTGGAGAGTGTGCTCTGAAATTCCCATGCCTTCTTGGTTTTTCGATTGAGTAATGGCCGCGGTTGAAAACGATTGTCTCGATGGCTAGAGAAATGCCGGAACCAAGCAGCCACAATTTTGTGTCTGAGGTATTTTTTGGTGAGCAGGTCAGGATCTTGCGCTTTTGATGAACAAGCCCTTTGTTAGAAATCATGGTTTTTATTCATTGTTGGATTAGCATCTTTAACAGATTCTGATCAAATGACTGGAGTGCTTCCTTTTTCTGAAATTTTCCATTCGAACACATTGTTTCTTACAGTAGATAGTTGGTGCAATCTCAGGTCATTTATTGTCACGATTAATAGTCTGGACCATTTGAATCTGTGTTTCACAGGTTTCATTGGGTAGATTGAACCATTTGAAGTTGGGGCAATTGCGATTTATGAAAGAGATATTGCGCTGTGACCATCCCGCTATGTCTTTGGGCGAACGTACTCGCTTAAAGATCGAAAACTGTAACAGACTTTTGAAAATTTTTCCATCTAATCTGATCGGGGGTCTGCAAAACTTAATGGTGCTGCGCGTCGAATCGTGTTAGGCGCTGGAACCTGTCTTTGCAGTAGAAGATCATCCACCCATGTTGTTGTCTAATTTTCAGGAGTTGATACTTTATAATCTGCCTAACTTAAAGCAGCTATGGTGGAACAAGAATACTAGCGAAAGCTTTGGCCTTTCGAGTCTTCGTTCCTTGACGTTCGAGACCTGCCCAGCTTTACAATTTGTTTTTGATCCTTCAATTGCTAACCGTTTGGACAATCTCAGATGTCTTTTTGTCGGGTATTGTTCCTCGATCATCGAAATAGCTCCAAAAAAACCAGGTGAAAAGATTGATGTGTTAATCAAATAATTGAGAATCAATTTCTCTCATTTTACTATATACATATCAATGTTATAGCAAACCATTTTAGTTAACTCGGAATACTATAAAGTATGGTACATGAATGATAACCGTTATCATAATTAAAATTAATTATTAACCTGAACATATATGTTTTGTAATGTGTTATCCAAATAGTTATTCGATCTACCACCAAGAACACAGCAGGATATCAATATCAGCATCTGATTTATTAGATCCATTCAAGTCTTTATTTTGAAGTAAAATTGGAGTTTTGCAGGTATCCAGTGAAGAAGCCATTGAAACAGCCAAGCTTCTTGCATTAAAAGAAGGTTTGCTGGTAAGTTACCTCCAATATGAAAACTCTATTTTAAAACATCATGACATATGTTATGTCAACTTAACATAGAATCAAAACGAACGAGAGATCTGTATATCATCTGTAGAAATCACTTGAACGAACATTTCAGGTCGGTATATCTTCTGGTGCTGCTGCTGCGGCTGCGATCAAGCTGGCCAAGCGACCAGAAAGTGCTGGAAAATGGATTGTGGTAAGTTGTTGTGGTCTTTACGTACATTGCTAAAGATTGTTCAATGAACAAGATCTGATCTCCCAAAAACACCTGCCCAAAAGAAGCTTCATCTTGCTTAGAACTTTTGTTTTGATTTAGTGGTGAAATGCTCGCGCTGTTTGTTCTTCAGGTTGTGTTTCCGAGCTTCGGAGAGCGATACCTGTTATCATACTATAAAGTATGTTCTTCCAATTTACTCAAATTTTTAACCTTATTTATTTTTAACCTTAGTAAGGTTAAGATTGTGAATATGTTTTGTAATTTTATATTCAATCACAAAGAATGCATAGAAACTTTGGTCGTTTGCACGAGGAGAATGTGTTTGTATATATTTTTTGTAGCAAATATAATATTGAAATTCGAACGATAAATCAGAAAAGAAAATTAAAAAATAACAAGCACCGAGATTTAGATGAAAATTCCAAGACGTGTGAAAAATTATAGACAGAGTGAAAAATATCTAATCAAAATCAGTACAATAAATTTTACAACTCAAATATATATTAATAGAAAAATTAAAAATTCTAGTAATATTAAAATTCTTAACTTGAGTCAAAACTCTAATGTATAAATACATACCAAAAAGTAAAAATGTGGTGATAATAATTAAAAAATGAAAATATAATATTGAATAATAGAACTTGAAAAAATTATGATTCATTTTTTTAGGTTGATCATTGCCCATGCAATCATAAAAAAGTTAATTTTTATGGAATTAAAAAAAAAATTAAGGAAGTTCTTTGATTTTCGACGAGTAATCTTCAACATATTTATTGATTGAAGTATGTTCAAATAAATCATTAGCAAAATTTTGAGATTTAAAATTGTTGGATGTAAATAAATTTATATTTTAGAATTCTTTAGTTGAATTATTGTAATTTATTTTAAATTTTATAATTTTTGAAATAATGATAGTCATGCGTGACTAGACATGACTATTTTTTAGTAAAAAAAATAAGACAATCATAATCACTTGACAATTTTTGTTAATAAATAAAATATTTAACTATAAAAAATAAATGAAATAAATATTTTTGTCACGTTTTTTTATTAAATATTAAAAAAATTAATTACTTGTTTTGTCTAGCATAGAAGACAAGTATTCGTTGCAGAAATAATATTTTCTACAGTAGAAAAAATATTTTCCATAGCAGATACTTATTTTTCTGCTGTAAAATCTTAGTTTTCTCAACACAGCCCAATGGTGAAACATGATCCCAACTTGAAGCGTAACTTCAACTTCAATCTCAAGCACAACCTATATATCATATTTTTTTCTACTTACCAATCTTCAGGACTGAGTTGGCGAAAGATAGGTACAAAGCTGATATTAAAAAATTTTGTATCTAGAAGAGTATATTTAGATAAATTGACTAATATGATAATAGAAAACACGTTTCTATTAAGGACAATATTTTTTCCGTATGGGATATTTGTCTTCCAGAAAGCAAGTTCTTATGATAGAACTTATTTTTCACTATGAAAGACACGTATCTGCTGTAAAAAACATCTTTTCCACAGTGGATACTTGTCTTCTGCTGCGAAAA
This sequence comes from Begonia loranthoides, assembly GCA_022433065.1. Classification (NCBI taxonomy): domain Eukaryota; kingdom Viridiplantae; phylum Streptophyta; class Magnoliopsida; order Cucurbitales; family Begoniaceae; genus Begonia; species Begonia loranthoides. Next base: position 6,716 of record JAJTVF010007022.1, read on the forward strand.
GAAAGTCATTAATTACAACTACTACATATATAAATCTACTACGAAAAGGCAACTTATTCACTAAAATAAAATAAAATTTTTAATAGAAAACGTGATAGTTATTCTTTAGCAAAAATTGTTTAGCGTGTACATTGTAAATGACCTCATTTATTTAGTATTTTAATTATTTATATTATATCAAATTATTATACTAATAAATTGACACGTAATTATCTTATCATCAAGATGAATATAAATATAAAAAAAATAAATATAATATTTTGTTTTTTTAAATAATAGGGTAATGAACAAATCAACCCTTCTACTTCGTGATCAATGATATGTCAACTATCGAATAATTTTTGCTTACAAATTAAACACTAAACTATGAAAAATGGACTACTAAAACATCACTGTTACTTGTTGAAAAAAATATTACCGCGAAAATGTTGCTGAAGTATTACTTTCTGCAAATTTTTATTCTATTTCACTTTTATGTTAAAATGGCAATAATTGACGTAATATTATTGCGAAGACAATTCCATCAAGCTCTGACACGGTCTTCTCGTCGTTGAAAACAATTCTCACATTTTCTTCTTAACATCTTCTCGTTGTCGAAAACAATTTTTTCCTCTCAATTTCACTGTTCAGTTCTCATCTTTATCTTCTCTTTCCTCTTTCTGGTTCATCGCCGTCATCTAGTGCTAATCACTTTTCGTAGAGAAAAGTAATTTTTCCTCAGCATAAACTATTCTTTACGTAGCAGAACATAATCTTTTTCGAAGCGGAATGATGACGTTCTGCTGTGAACCATTGACGATCCGTAACGGAATGTCGTCTTTTCGTAGCGGAATATTTTCTTTCCACAGCAGAACGTCATCATTCCCCATGAAAAGTCATCTGTTTAAACTGTTTAGTAAAAAGATAACGTTCCGTTGTAGAAAGAAAATGTTCTACCGTGAAAAGATAACTTTCAGCCACGGAACGCTAATATTTTTTAATAGAAAACATAACGGCGATATTTACGTAGTCAATTTTCTATAGCTCGGGATTTAAATTTCTAACTTATGTGTGATGCCGTCAGACGTCAACTGCTAATGAACTTTATATAATTAAGGGACTAGAGGCTCTGATGGAGTTAATAATAAAAAATAATTATTCAGGGGAAAAGGAAAATATACAAGTTATATCAACACCTTCTAAATTAAGGAAATTGATAGTTTTGCTAAAATCAGGAACAGATTGAGTGGAGCGAGAGAAAATTTTGATGTGGGTTTCAAAGTCTGACTTCACTAAATTTCTATTGTTGCAATGGTTTGAAAAGTTTGTTGACACCATCAATTATCAGTTGTCTGGTGCACCTCGAGAAGTTTATGGAATCAATTGTCAGAGAAGCAGATGAAGAGCAAAATTTGAACAAAGTTATCGACTTTTCTAAGTCATGTACTCTCTGTTTGATTATCTACCACTTCTCGCAAGCTTTTATTATGGAGAATGTGCTCCGAAATTCACATGCTTTGGTGATTTTTACATTGTTGTTCACAACTGAAAACGTTTACCTTGATGGCAAGAGATACACCTTAACCAAGCCGCCGAAATTTTGTGTCGGAGGCATAGTTTGGTCAACAGGTCCATGCTTTTGATTAACAAGTCATTTGTTTGAAATTATTATTCCTCATTATGTATAAGGACCCATTTTGTGTTGATATTCTTTAAAAGAATCCAGAGTCTAATTGGAATTCTTCATTTTTTAACATGTTCAAAACTCTCATTCGAACGAACTTTTCAATATATTGTTGAGAATCAAACGCGAAATGGAAAAAAAAAAACTGCGGAAGCAGGGATACCAAGATTTACGTGGAAAACCCTAACGGAAAAAAACCACGGGCAGAGGAGAAATCACTAAGAATGAAATCAAGGTACAATGAGTTTTGCGACTCAAGCGTCAATATATAGATAAAATAATTAATCCTAATATTGGATATGGGCCCAACCCGACCCAACTAGAATTCGGATCACCCCAAACTCTAACGTATATATTTCATATATTAAGGAGTGCGGTACAATTCTGAGTCTGTTACTGTCTTGAACCATTTGAATCCATGTTTCCCAGGTTTCATTTGGTAGCTTGACCCATTTGAAGTTGGCGCAATTGGAATTGATAGAAGAGATATGGCACTGTGATCATCCGGCTACAACTGTGGGTGAACTTAGTCTCTTAAAAGGTCGAATGCTGTCACAGACTGTTGAAAATTTTTCTGTCTAATCTACTCGCAGGTCTGCAGAACATTTCGATGCTTCATGTCCAATCATGTAGTGTTATGTGGCGACTCTGCATTAAAAGTGTTGACAGAGTTTAATGACTGTTAATGACAGTTGTAAACTGTGAAGGTTAAAAGCCAGAAAGTTTCATTCTTTGGTACGTGAGAAGTTCTGAAATTTTGCTCTGTTCTTGGCGGTGAAAAGCAGAGACGAACAGAGGTGAACAGTGAAGATCTACAGTGAAGAGTTTACTTCAAGGAGATGTTGACAGTGAGTTCAATGGTATCTCAGGTCTGTAGTATTTTTCTCTTTAGCTTGTTGTAGCTTCTTCAAAGAGTCTTTAATACTCCATTGCAATCTTGATCAATCAAAGAAAATACCCTTACCCATGGATGTAGGACGTTTACTGTCCGAACCACGTAATTCTTGTGTTCTTTTGTTTTTACGTTTATGTGATAATTTGGATATAACTTGGTGATCTGAACACAACAATTGGTGCGGTGAGCATGGATTCTTGCTCACCATCAATATCAGATTAAAGATTCACGTTCTCGGTAACCCTTCGTGCAAAGTTCTGTTTCTGAAACCTGATCCTCTCTTATGGCAAAATTTGAAGTGGATAAATTCACAAGAACTGATGACTTTAGCTTGTGGCAGGTAAAGATGAAGGCGTTATTGGTTCATCAAGGATTGGCACAAGCCATTGATGAATCCACTATGAAGGTCCTGCAGGAACTGGATAAAGCCAAAGCAAAAGATGTCGAAACCAAGGCTCATAGCGCAATTCTTTTGAGCCTCGGTGATGAGGTGTTACGTGAAGTTACCGAAGAAAAATACGCACTCTCGGTCTGGTTGAAGCTAGAGGCGCTGTACATGAAACGTTCATTAGCCAACCGCCTCTATTTGAAGAAAAAATTATACACTTTAACCATGGATGACACAAAGGAGATGCGCAGACATGTAGATGATTTTAACAAAATCATCTTAGACCTAAACAGTATTGGAGTGAAGGTAGAGGAGGAAGATCAGGCTATAATCTTACTCAGCTCTCTACCTAAATTGTATGAACATTTTTTTGATACAATTTTATACGGCAAACAGACACTTACGATGTCTGAAGTAAAAGCAGCACTCAACTCCAAGGAACTACAGAAAAGATCTGATACTAAGGATATCTCAGATGGTGAAGGGTTGATCACAAGAGGCCGTTCTCAGACCAGGGAAGGCAAGCATCCAAAGGGTCGATCCCGATCCAAATCCAAAAGTGGCAAGAAATGTTTATTCTGTCACAAAGGACATTTCAAGCGGGACTGCTATGAATGGAAAAGAAAGAAAAATGACAGAAAATCTGAGAAAGGGGAAGTATCAGTGGCGTCTGATGGGTATGAATCATCCGATGTGCTTGTTGCTTCTACCGTGGACTCCAAAGAATTATGGATCCTCGATTCAGGTTGCTCATTTCACATGGCTCCTAGAAGAGAGTGGTTGCAGAATTATTGTTCAAAAACAGGTGGCAAAGTATTGCTAGGCAACAACCAATCCTGTCAAGTGGAAGGAGAGGGACATATACAAATTCTTATGCACGATAGATGCATAAGAACGTTGCAGAGTGTGAGATTTGTGCCACAACTCAAACGCAATTTAATTTCAATTGGGATGCTGGACAAATCTGGTTGCATAGTCAGGATTGAAAGAGAAGCTATGAGAGTACAGAAGGGCATCCTCACAGTCATGAAAGGAAACCTTCAGAATGGCTTATATATACTTCAAGGAAAGACTATCACAGGACAGTCAGCTACGGTCAGCCATGATCAAATTAATGATGCAGAACTCTGGCATAAGAGGCTTGGACATGTCAGTCAAAGGGGATTACAGGAATTACAGAAACAGATGCTATTAACTGAAATGGAGTTATCCAAACTGAATTTCTGTGAGACTTGTGTCCTAGGTAAAAGCTCTCGTGTCAGCTTCAATAAATCAGCCTACAAATCTTCTGCAGTTCTAGACTACATCCATTCGGATGTATGGGGTCCTGAGAAGACTGCTTCAAAAGGTGGAGCTCACTATTTCCTCGCTATAATTGATGATTACTCTAAGAAATTATGGTTGTACTGTTTGAAATCAAAAGATAAAGTTTTTGAAACTTTCAAACAGTGGAAAATTATGGTGGAAAGACAAACAGGCTCCAAGGTGAAAAAACTAAGGACAGACAAAGGCATGGAATTTTGTTCAAATCTGTTTAATGACTTTTGCAAGCAAGAAGGCATTGCTCGCCATCTAACAGTAAGCCATACCCCTCAACAAAATGGGTTGGCCGAATGTATGAACCGAACTATACTAGAAAGGGTTAGATGTATGATGATAACAGCAGGCATGCCAAGAGTATTTTGGGCAGAGGCAGTTGCCACTGCTGCCTACCTGATAAATTTGTCTCCCTCTACAACACTCAATCTCAAAACCCCATTTGAAGTTTGGCACAAGTATCCTACAAATTATGATATATTGAAAACTTTTGGATGTGCAGCCTATGCACATTGCAGACAGGATAAAGTTCAACCCCGAGCCAAGAAGTGTGTATTCTTTGGTTATCAGAAAGGCACAAAAGGATACCGCTTATGGTGCCTTGAACCGGGGCAACAACGTGTAATCATAAGTAGAGATGTAGTTTTCAATGAGACGGAATTTCCCTTCAGACATGTCTCTACTGAAGCCTCTGAAACACAACAAGGCCAAACACAGGTTGTCCCAATTGAGGTGGAGCATGACAAGGACAGAGTTAATAATGAACTTATAGTGCATCCACCAAACTCCGATGTCCAAACTGATGAGGAGATACCATACTCTGATGAAAGTCAACAGATTGATTATCAATTGACAAGGGATAGAACTAGGAGAATAGTTAAACCAATTTAGAGGTTGGGATATGCTGACATAATTGCATATGCCCTCCAGGCTTCTGCAGACTTATGCCACTCAAAACCAATCAGCTTCATAGAAGCTATGTCTCGACTTGATAGAGGTTTATGGATGAGTGCTATGAAAGAAGAAATGGAGTCACTAGAGAGGAACAAAACCTGGACTCTAGTGGATAAACCACCTTCTCAAAGGATTATTGGCTGTAAGTGGAGTTATAAACTGAAGGAAGGAGCAGGAGAGACAGAAAAGCCACGGTACAAGGCTAGACTAGTAGCCAAAGGCTTCTCTCATAAAGAAGGAGTAGATTTCAATGAAATCTACTCTCCTGTCGTGAAACAAACTTCCATCAGAGTGTTTCTATCCATGGTAGCAGTGCAAAATTTAGAATTGGAACAAATGGATGTTAGAATAGCTTCTTACACGGTGACCTTGAAGAAAAACTTTGTATCTCTCAACCTGATGGTTTTCAGGTAAAAGAATTGAATAAAGTTTGCTTATTACACAAATCTCTTTATGGCCTGAAGCAATCTCCCTGACAATGGAACAAACGCTTCAATGATTTCATCACTGCAATTGGATTCATCAGAAGCAGGTATGATCAGTGTGTATACAGAAGAGGATCAACTACTGAGTCATATGTATATGTTCTACTATATGTAGATGACATTCTTATTGCTGGAAAAAGCACAGCAGAGATATCAAAGTTAAAACTTGAGCTGGGCAATGAATTCAAGATGAAAGATATGGGAATTGCCAAGAAAATCCTTGGGATTAAAATCTACAGAGACAGAAGGCAGAATACAATTTCTCTATCTCAGAAACATTACTTACAGAAAGTGCTAAAAAGGTTTGATTTCAATAATATGAAATCTGTTCAAACAACCCTGGGAGCTCACTTCAAGTTGAGCGTTCAACAAAGTCCAACAACTGAAGATGAAAAGAAGTTGATGGATCGAATACCTTATGCCAACATTCTTGGCAGTTTAATGTACACCATGATTTGCACACGACCTGACCTAGCATATGCAATTAGCATGGTCAGTCGATTTATGGCAAATCCTGGATGGCAGACATTAAAATGGCTATTGAGGTACATTTCAGGTTCATTAGACATAACTTTGGTTCTAGGCAAATGGACGTTTAATGAAGAAATGATAGCCGGGTATGTAGATGCAGACTTTGCTGGATATGCAGATTCTAAGAAGTCAATTTCAGGTTACATTTTTACAGTTCTTGGAGGAGTAGTGAGCTGGAAGGCCTGTCTCCAGAAAGTTGTAGCTTTATCTACAACAGAATCTGAATATTTGGCAGCCTGTGAAGGGGTGAAGGAACCATTATGGCTCATGGGTTTGATAAGAGATTTTGGAATAGACAGTCCTCATATTATTGTCTATTGTGATAACCAAAGTGCCCTGCACTTGGCTAAGAACCCTATTTTTCATGATCGAACAAGAAGTGATTTCTCAAGGTCATGTTAAACTGCAGAAGGTAAGCTCTGAGAATAACCCAGCTGATATGCTTACTAAAGTCCTCACTGTTGCTAAGTTTAGGCACTGTCTAAACTTAGTGAATATACATTGTTGATCAACAATGAAAGGTGGAGCATGGGTATCAAATTTTAATACAGATTCAAGGTGGAGAAATGTTATGTGGTGACTCTGCATTAAAAGTGTTGACGGAGTTTAATGACCGTTAATGACAGTTGTAAACTGTGAAGGTTAAAAGCCAGAAAGTTTCATTCTTTGGTAAGTGAGAAGTTCTGAAATTTTGCTCTGTTCTTGGCGGTGAAAAGCAGAGACGAACAGAGGTGAACAATGAAGATCTACAGTGAAGAGTTTGCTTCAAGGAGATGTTGACAGTGAGTTCAATGGTATATCAGGTCTGTAGTATTTTTCTCTTTAGCATGCTGTAGCTTCTTCAAAGAGTCTGTAATACTCCATTGCAATCTTGATCAATCAAAGAAAATACCCTTGCCCGTGGATGTAGGACGTTTACTGTCCGAACCACGTAATTCTTGTGTTGTTTTGTTTTTACGTTTCTGTGATAATCTGGATATAACTTGGTGATCTGAACACAACATGTAGGTCACTGGAGCATGTCTTTGCAGTAGATGATCAACCACCCTTTTTGTCTAATTAACCTAAGTTGAAGAAACTATGGTGGAGCGAGAATACTTGTGAAAGCTTTGGCCTTCCGAGCCTTAGTTCCTTTTCGATGGACTCATGTCTGGCTTTACGGATTGTTTTCGATGCTTCAGTAGCTAACCATTTGGAGAATCTCAGAAGTCTATTCGTCGTGAATTGTTCCTCGATTGTAGAAATAGTTGCTAACCTCGATTGTTGATGACTCCTTCTACCCAGCCGAGAGAGAGAGAGACTTGTCTTGGTCCACTCTCCTATTTAACCATTCTCCCTTGTTCAATTCTGCATTGAAATCGCCAGAACAAGAATTTTTCTTCCACCTCATATTCTGCCTGTAGTTTCTTAGCTTAGTTCAACGATTTTTGTGCTCTGTATAGCATATAATACCCCTATTGTCTCCACTAATTCTAAGAGTCTGTTCTAATTGCAGGAAAACTGAGTTTAGAATACAAGGTCTTTAGTTCCAATTTTGAGAAACCACACTGACTTTGACAAGAATCATGACAATTTGGGAAAAAACATGCATTTACTTTTTGGATGAAACATGATTAGCTTAATTTCATGGCAATCTTGGCATCTAACAATTCTTGTTTTTTTTTAAAGCAAATATGTAAAGTAAGACATTTTCAAAGGTGCAAATCACACGGATGATGAAGAGTTAATCGTTTGAATTGCCAAACTCGATGAGACCATTTATGCATTGGTGTTAGCACAAACGGAGAAGAATAGATTGATTCTTGAATATAGATTGAGATAGGTTAATAATTTGGTGAGTAAGATTTGACATGGTCTGTAAGGTATTTTTGTTCATTTGATTTAGTTGCGATAATCAGTGAACTCGGAAACCATCCATCACTTGAGGATTTAGAATATTGGGCGCAATAAAATGATTCAAGAAGACCTAATTGATAATCGTTCTGAGCTTTAACTCAACCTATTTTTTTTGTCATGAATTGAAGTTATAATGATGTTTTGCAGTGGGGAGGACACAACTGCAATTGGTGGTTGAAAATAAGATTAAGACCCTCAGAAGTTTTCTTTTGGATTGATTGATCTTTCGGAGTCAAATACGAGCATGTCTCTTGATACACTAATTCAATCCCTACACAATCAGAATGAAATAGATCTTTAGCATTGCACTTCAAGTTCATCATCAAAACAAAATCTGATTGCATTTTCTCTCTCAATGATTGCATGTGGAGTGAAGGACTAATTCCAATGGCAAAAGGATTTGAACAAGCCAGGAAAATTTACATGGATCTGATTTGGGTACAACTCCATCTATTCATTTCGGTTAGCACAATTCTTATCGAATTGAAGGGAAAAAATCAATTGGTATGACCGATCACACGGGCGTATTCTTTAGTTGCATCACATGCGATTCTAATCGGTTGAATCCACCTCCTCGATGAACTTCGTATACACAAGGTACCCTGCAAAAACTAAGGACTACATAACTGTTGCAGAAGCTAAACAAGAAAAAGAACAATCCCATCACCAGATTTTTGCTCAATCAACAAACTAGTAATTTATAAATCCTGAATTAGTTGTATTTTAATAGTATTTAGCATAACAAAGAATTTTAAAAGATGAACTGGGGGACTCTAATTCATGTTCAGCTTCTTAGACTCAGCTTTGTTTGAAATTGCCTTCCGTGTAGCTTTTCTTTTTAATTGAATTTGACCAACATATTCAGAAAGCAAGACATGAAAATCTGGATGAATTTGATTTGTTAAGGAGACATTCAGACCTGCCTTTCTTAAATCTGGAGCAAAACACTTCTCACCCTTTTGAAGATGGCTGGGGCAGTAGGCAGGTATCATGGATCTAAATACAGGCTTAGAACAAAGAAGAAGTCCTGATTGCATACTGGAAATTAAAAAGAATACATTACAATTCCTAAATGAAAAGCAATTTATTGGACAAAAGCATTTCCACTAATGTCTCGAGGAATCAAATAGAACATCAATTGGAATACAACAATATACTGTCACAGTAATGGAAATGGCAATTGAAACATCAATTGGATCTTAGGATGTCCCTCAATTGATGAGGGACTTTTTTTATAGGTTGAAAGACGTACTCATTAGGATGAGGGACATCCCTTATAGGTGGAATGACGTCAACATAACTTAATGTTCAAGATTTTTTAGTTTCTGATAATCTATTTTGGCTGAACTTTTTATCCATTTCTTGTGATTGATTTTAATGGAGAGATTAGGCTAGAAAATACTAAAACTAGAGAGAAGGATGAGGTTTAAACTGCAGTAAGCAGTAATCGATTACAAAAAAGAAAAAAGAGGGTTGAAGAAGATTACTCTCTCAATTTTCCTCTCATTTTTGCTGTTGAATTTAACCTATTTTAGCCTTTGTATCTTCAACTAAAAAGCTTTAATTAGGCAGCGGACTTTCAGCTACTCTAATTCCAGCATTTTGTTTTTTTTTTTATAGGATTTTACTTTCAATTTAGGAAGAAAGAGACAAAAAAGAATTTGATTATTTTTATATTTAAAGAAAAAAAATAGGGAGTGCATAACTGGAACTAGAATCGGAACCGGAACCAAACCAGAATTAGAACCAGAACTGAAATTCCAATTTGGTTCTGATTCTAGTTCGGGTTCGGTTTCAAATAATCGAAAAATTGGTTTCAATTTTTGCATATCAAAACTGAAACCAATCAATTTGGTTTAATTCTACGTAAAAACTGAACCAAACTAGTTTACGAACACATATACGAGAAAGGGTGTAAAAGAAATTGAAGGAAGAAATGAATATTTAAAAGAAGGAAAAAAAAATTTAGAATGAAGAAAAGAAAGAGAGTTGAAGTGAAATAAAGGTCGAATTAAAAAATAATTAAAGGGAAGAAAAAAGAGGGGAAAGGAACACAAGGGTCGGGGCTGATCGAAAGGAAGAGGAAAAGTGGGGGAAGAAAAATCAAATTGCGAAGAGAGGGAAAGAGAAAACAAAACAAAGGGGCACTGCACTTGGACACGCCCGACAAGGGGGGATTATTTAGTTGTCAGGCTTAATTATTTTAATTATTAATATTTTGATTAAAATTATAAGGTGTTTATTGAAAATTATATTTAATTGTTTAATTATTATATTTATTGAAGATACTTTGACGTATTAAAATGTACTAATGTGTTTATTTAAGTACATTTAATAAATATGTTTCAATTTGAGATTTAAGAAATTAAAAAATGACAAGGAAATATGTACTCAAGACATGAAAATCTTGATGAAATTCTCGTTTTTGGAGCTAAGATTTGTCTCTCTTATGTATTAAGCAAAATACTTCTAGCCCTTCCAAAGATGAACTGAACCTTTCTAATTCAGTTGACTTTGTCATTTCGAAACTTATACCACATAAAAAATAACTATTGAAGACTAACGATAAAATAATCATTAAATTATTTTTACTAAAAAAATAAAATATTAAACTATAAAAAAATGAGTGGATTTTTAGTTAAAAATTTAAGAAAAAAAAAGGTGGAATTAAAAAAACAAAGGACGAAAAAAATGTTTAAAAGAAGAAAATAATTAAAGGGAAGAAGACAGAGAGGGGGAAAGGAACACAAGGGTCGCGGCTGATTGAAAGGAAATGGGAAAGCGAGGAAGAAAAAGCAGACTGCGAAGAGAGGAAAAACAACAAACAAAAACACAAAGGGATGATTAATATTTTGATTAAAATTATAAATTGTTTAATGGAAATTATGGTTAATTATTTAATTATTATAATTATATGTATATTTATTAAAAAAATATTTTCAATATGAATATTAAAATGTGTTTATTTAAATATATATAGTAAATATGTATCAATTTGAGATTTAAAAAATTAAAAGATGACAAATGAAAAGAGTTGAGGTCGGGTTTGCACCGGTTTCTTTTTATGACTTGCCCATGGCTTTTCTTTTTATTTGAATTAGGTAATATGTACTCAAGACATAGAAATCTTGATGAATTTCATTTTTGGAGCTAAGATTTGTCTCTCTCATATATTGAAACAAGAAATTAGAAAAAAAAAAAAACAAATAATAACAAACACTAAAATTTACATGAAAGATCTAAGAAGAGAAGAGAAATCACTACTCAAAATCGGTAAAATAAATTTTACAACTCAAACATATATTTATAAAAAAAAATTAAAAAGTCTTAAAACTCTAACGTATAAATGCATACTAAAAAGTAAAAATGTGGTGATAATAAATTATAAAAAAAAACAAGAATACAACGTTGAATAATAGAGCTCGCAATCTTGGACATATTTATTGATTGAAGAAGTATGTTCAAAATATTACTGGAAATATCCCTTCATATCTTCAATCGTAAATATTGCAAGATGATTACCAAAATTTTAAAATTCAAAATGGTTGGATCAAAATAAATTAATATTTTATGTTGAATTATTATAATTTATTTTAAAATTTATAATTTTTGAAATAATGACAGTCTTACTATCATAAAAAGTTTAAAATAACCTAATATCATAAAAGTTGTCGCGTGAAAAAAAGTGTAAAGCGATTAATTAAAAATTATGTTATAAAAATTTGGAAAAATGTTATTGGTTGACAGCGTAGAAATGTTTTAATTATTTAAATTGGTATGACCCACACTAAAGAAAATTTCTTCAGAGTCGTTTGAGGGGCCATGCATGTCTGTCGTACCAGCTCTATTATTGATTAAATCACTGTTTAAAATAGTATTTTATTCTAAATAAAAAATAAATGGTAAATAACACTGCAGACCCTATAATTACATGTAATTTATTTATTAATATAATAATCATAATATATTCTAAATAAATAAATACATTATCATGAATGCACTAGTGAATTAATTGCCCATAAACATCTTGTCTATTATGCATAATTAAAATGCCTATTATACAATAGTATTAATCTATTTATAATCACATTAATAGTTAAAAATTGATTTTCAAATTAAAATAATAAATTATATATATTAACAAGAAAATTGGAAGTATCACATAATAACATAAAATTACAAGGCTAAGTTCTAACTATAATTTAAATTAACGTTAATCTAATAGACACATTCATATAAAGAAAATAAATTTAATGTTTATCGATAAATGATATTATCATTTATGAAAATATTATTTTTATATCCCAAAGTTACACACTATAATTAATATCACATTTACTTATTATTAGTTAATTGTTATAATAATTATGTAAAATTAAAAAATAAAATACTATACTATTAAAAAAATTAGAAAGTAATACAATTTTTGTTGTTATATTTTATGTTAAGAACTTCAATTTTATTTTGTAAGGGAAGTTGTAATTAGCAGGCAAAGCAGTTGTGATAATTGTTAGACAAGGAGACTACATGATTACATGGTTACAAATTAAATATAGGGTAAATAACAAATCAACCATCGTTGTTTGAGATCAATGACAAGTCAATCACTATAGTTTTTTTTTTTTAACAAGTTAACCACTCACGTATCTTAAAATAACAAATTCAACATCACGTAGAGGTTTACCATTAAAAAGCTGGGTGCCAACGTCCAAACTCGTTCCGGCGTTTTCAAGAATTTAGAATGCCCAACGCGGGGCGTTTTGAATTTTTGAAGAATTCAAAACGCCCAATGCGGGGCGTTCTGAATTTCTGAAGAATTCAGAACGATTTCGCGACGTCTCATCTTCGCTGTCTGTCCAATTCTGTTTTCAGACACAGCAAATTTTGTAGTCTCTTATGGCTAGAGACTGCAAGAAATCGCAGTCCCTAGAGGAAGGGATCGCGAAATTCGCGATCCCTGGAGCAACTAGGAACCACGAAATTCGCGGTCCCTGGAGCAACGAGGGACTGCATTTTATGCCGTCTCTCATGGACCCGAGAGATCGCATGAAACGCGGTCTCTCATGGACTCGAGAGACCGCATAAAACGCGGTCCCTCGTTGCTCCAGGGACCGCGAAATCGCTGTCCCTAGTTGCTCCAGGGATTGCGAATCTCGCGATCCCTTCCTCCAGGGACTGCGATTTATTGCAGTCTCTAGCCATAAGAGACCGCAAAATTTGCTGTGTCTGAAAACAGAATTGGACAGACCGCGAAGATGAGACACCGCGAAATCGTTTTGAATTCTTCAGAAATTCAGAACGCCCCGTGTTGGGTATTTTAAATTCTTCATAAATTCAGAGCGCCCCGCGTTGGGCGTTCTAAATTCTTCAGAAATTCAGAACGCCCCGCATTGGGCGTTCTGAATTCTTGAAAACGCCGGAACGAGTTTGGACGTTGGCACTCAGCTTTTTAACGGTAAACATCTACGTGATGTTGGATTTGTTATTTTAAGATACCTGAGTGGTTAACTTGTTAAAAAAAAATCATAGTGGTTGACTTGTCATTGATCTCAAACCACGATGGTTGATTTGTCATTTACCCTTAAATATATTGTAATTTATAGACCAATACAGTGTCACCACTAGACAGCTTTGTTATTCAGGCAATTAGCATCGAGGACAGATACTCGTCCATGGAGCACCAAATTCTCTCTCTGATTCTCGGAATTTTGGTCTACTACCTTGCGGACAGATACAAGTTAATGGAGGACCAAATTCTCTCTTTGATTATCGGAATTTTGGTCTGCCTTGCGGTTCGGGTTGGGCGTCAGTTAAGTTACCTGTTTCGCTACAATGGAAACTTGGAAGAGTTCAGAAGTCAATTCAGGGAACTCGAAATGGAGGGAAGTGCTGTGAAGCAGAGGGTCGTAGCTGCTGAGAGAAAAGGAGAGGTTATCTTGCCGAATGTTGCCGATTGGTTGAGGCGGGTCGACGAAGTTTCCGTTGAAGCGAAACGATTTGTTGAGGAAGAAGACGCCGTTAGTAAGTGTTGCTTCAATGGTCCTCTGAATCTGAAAGTGCGGTATCAGCGAAGCAGGAAAGCGAAGAAGGAAGCTGCAAAGTTTGACAAGATTAAGAAAAAAGGTGGATTCAATTCAGTTTCTGGTCCTGCTCCACCGCCGCAAATAGGATCCATGAGCAATGAAAACGAATTTGGTTTTGAATCGAGGAAGTTGATCTTCAACGAAATAATTGACGCGATAAAAGATGATGGAGTCAAAATGATCGGAATATGGGGGATGGCTGGGATCGGAAAGACCACCTTGGTGAAAAGAGTCGCAAAATATGCTCGAGATGAAGGTCTCTTCGAGGAGGTGGCTATGGCGGTCGTGTCAGGGAATCCGAGTGTTGAAGGCATTCAAGGTCAAATTGCAGACATGATCGGTTTGAAATTTACGAGCGAGAGCAAAGAAGGAAGAGCCGGTCAATTGTTCCAAAGGCATCAAGCTAAGAAGAAAATCTTGGTAATATTGGATGATATCTGGGATGGTCTTGAGCTAAATGATATAGGAATTCCTTATGGAAGTCAGCACGAAGGCTGCAAAATCATTTTAACTTCTCGAAATCTAGGTGTGTGCGAGGAGATGGGAACCAGAAAGAACTTCAAAATTAATCTTTTGAGTGCCAATGAAGCGCTTAGTCTGTTTCTGCAAAAGTCAGGCGTTGATGATCCACGTTCAGAAAAAGGCCGCTTGGCCGAGAAGTTAAGCGAAGAATGCGACGGTTTGCCCATTGCCATAGTCATTGTGGCTGGAGGGTTACTCAACAAGGAACAATTCTACTGGGATGATATGCTAAATCGATTACGCAATTTCAATCCGAATAAAAAATTGTTTGATACTATCGAGATAAGTTATAACTATTTGTATGGCCAAGAAGAAAAAGATTTTTTCCTGCTTTGTGCTTTGTTTCCTGAAGATTTTAACATCGGAGTTCAAGCGCTATTCGAAATTGGAATGGGTTTGGATTTGTTTGAGAGAGTGGGTAACATGGATGAAGCACTAGTGAGAGCTCATACACTGGCTTCGACTTTGAAATCATCGAGCTTGTTGTTAGACGCAGGAAGGGAGGAAGTTGTAACAATGCATGATGTTATTAGAGACTTTGCTCTTCATATCGCATCCAAAAGAAAGTATGTGTTTCTTGCATCATCTGGAGACCAACAGAGACAGTGGTCGGGAAAAACAGCAATTTCTTTGTGGTCCAATGACATCAAGAAATTTCCCGATGCATTGGAGTGTCCCGAACTGCAGATTTTGAGGATGACTTGCCAGCACCCAAATTTGCAGCTCCATGACAACTTCTTTGACGGGATGAGAAATCTCGTTGTTTTTGAAATGTGGCTCATGAAGGTTGGGCGATTACCTCAGTCTCTCTCGTGTCTTGAAAACCTCCGAACATTGCGTTTGGAGCATTGTGAATTAGGAGATATATCAGGAATTGGGAAGCTACAAAACTTGATTTCTCTTAGCTTTTGTCATTCGAATATTGAAGTATTGCCAAAAGAGGTCGGGGAGCTAATCAATCTGAGATTATTAGATTTGTCGGACTGCAAAAGATTAGAAGTAATATCACCCGGAGTAATTCAAAATTTATCTCAATTAGAACTATTGTACATGGAAAGATGGGGTGCCAGTCGAGAAAGTGCAAGTCTTTCAGAGTTGATCAACTTGTCGCGTTTAGTGATCTTAGAAATTTGCATACCAGATGCATCCATGCTGCCAGATGAAGTGCCATTTGAAAACTTGAAGAAATTTAACGTATCAATAGGCGATGATTATCTCCCAGGCAGATATATTCTTCGCTCGAGTTCACAAATTTTAACCCTTACACGTCTCTCCGAAAATGTGCTCTCAAAAGCCGGAATCCAAATGCTAATGAAGAGAGCTCAACATCTGAAATTGCAAGATATTTCAGGTATGTCTGTTGTCCTTCCTTCTCACTTAGGTGGATACGAATCTTTGAAGAAGCTTTTCGTCAGGAGCTGTAAAGATGTGAATTACGTCTTGGACATGAATGAATCGGAATATGAACCCGAAACTCCTTCTCTGCAAAAACTAGAACTCGTTGATCTTCCATTGTTGAAAGAGATTAGCAGAGGCAAAATTCCGAGCTTGTTTGTTAGCAAGTTGGAACGCTTAAGGCTATACCAGCTTCCTAGTTTAGTTCACTTGTGGCAGTTTCCTGCTGAATCCGTGGCTCTTACTAATCTAACCACCATGAAAGTGGATTCATGCGAGAAATTGAAATATGTCTTTGAGCAAAGAACCACTAAAAGTCTTTTGAAGCTCAAAGAACTTGTAGTGACAAGTTGCCAAACTTTGCAAGCAATATATCTTAGTGAAGAAGAAGAACAGAATGACGTTATCGTTTTTCCTCAGCTAAGGCACTTAGTGCTTCGCAGGCTGGAAAATTTAACATCTTTTGCCTCAAAATTCACTTCAGAATCAACTCTTTTTGGCAAACAGGTATGCTGCATCAATGAAAAGTTATAATAATTTCATCTTTTCACCCATTAACAAAAAATAAATAAATGCAGGT
>JAJTVF010007030.1:0-21538 GCA_022433065.1 Begonia loranthoides
ACCTGCATTTATTTATTTTTTGTTAATGGGTGAAAAGATGAAATTATTATAACTTTTCATTGATGCAGCATACCTGTTTGCCAAAAAGAGTTGATTCTGAAGTGAATTTTGAGGCAAAAGATGTTAAATTTTCCAGCCTGCGAAGCACTAAGTGCCTTAGCTGAGGAAAAACGATAACGTCATTCTGTTCTTCTTCTTCACTAAGATATATTGCTTGCAAAGTTTGGCAACTTGTCACTACAAGTTCTTTGAGCTTCAAAAGACTTTTAGTGGTTCTTTGCTCAAAGACATATTTCAATTTCTCGCATGAATCCACTTTCATGGTGGTTAGATTAGTAAGAGCCACGGATTCAGCAGGAAACTGCCACAAGTGAACTAAACTAGGAAGCTGGTATAGCCTTAAGCGTTCCAACTTGCTAACAAACAAGCTCGGAATTTTGCCTCTGCTAATCTCTTTCAACAATGGAAGATCAACGAGTTCTAGTTTTTGCAGAGAAGGAGTTTCGGGTTCATATTCCGATTCATTCATGTCCAAGACGTAATTCACATCTTTACAGCTCCTGACGAAAAGCTTCTTCAAAGATTCGTATCCACCTAAGTGAGAAGGAAGGACAACAGACATACCTGAAATATCTTGCAATTTCAGATGTTGAGCTCTCTTCATTAGCATTTGGATTCCGGCTTTTGAGAGCACATTTTCGGAGAGACGTGTAAGGGTTAAAATTTGTGAACTCGAGCGAAGAATATATCTGCCTGGGAGATAATCATCGCCTATTGATACGTTAAATTTCTTCAAGTTTTCAAATGGCACTTCATCTGGCAGCATGGATGCATCTGGTATGCAAATTTCTAAGATCACTAAACGCGACAAGTTGATCAACTCTGAAAGACTTGCACTTTCTCGACTGGCACCCCATCTTTCCATGTACAATAGTTCTAATTGAGATAAATTTTGAATTACTCCGGGTGATATTACTTCTAATCTTTTGCAGTCCGACAAATCTAATAATCTCAGATTGATTAGCTCCCCGACCTCTTTTGGCAATACTTCAATATTCGAATGACAAAAGCTAAGAGAAATCAAGTTTTGTAGCTTCCCAATTCCTGATATATCTCCTAATTCACAATGCTCCAAACGCAATGTTCGGAGGTTTTCAAGACACGAGAGAGACTGAGGTAATCGCCCAACCTTCATGAGCCACATTTCAAAAACAACGAGATTTCTCATCCCGTCAAAGAAGTTGTCATGGAGCTGCAAATTTGGGTGCTGGCAAGTCATCCTCAAAATCTGCAGTTCGGGACACTCCAATGCATCGGGAAATTTCTTGATGTCATTGGACCACAAAGAAATTGCTGTTTTTCCCGACCACTGTCTCTGTTGGTCTCCAGATGATGCAAGAAACACATACTTTCTTTTGGATGCGATATGAAGAGCAAAGTCTCTAATAACATCATGCATTGTTACAACTTCCTCCCTTCCTGCGTCTAACAACAAGCTCGATGATTTCAAAGTCGAAGCCAGTGTATGAGCTCTCACTAGTGCTTCATCCATGTTACCCACTCTCTCAAACAAATCCAAACCCATTCCAATTTCGAATAGCGCTTGAACTCCGATGTTAAAATCTTCAGGAAACAAAGCACAAAGCAGGAAAAAATCTTTTTCTTCTTGGCCATACAAATAGTTATAACTTATCTCGATAGTATCAAACAATTTTTTATTCGGATTGAAATTGCGTAATCGATTTAGCATATCATCCCAGTAGAATTGTTCCTTGTTGAGTAACCCTCCAGCCACAATGACTATGGCAATGGGCAAACCGTCGCATTCTTCGCTTAACTTCTCGGCCAAGCGGCCTTTTTCTGAACGTGGATCATCAACGCCTGACTTTTGCAGAAACAGACTAAGCGCTTCATTGGCACTCAAAAGATTAATTTTGAAGTTCTTTCTGGTTCCCATCTCCTCGCACACACCTAGATTTCGAGAAGTTAAAATGATTTTGCAGCCTTCGTGCTGACTTCCATAAGGAATTCCTATATCATTTAGCTCAAGACCATCCCAGATATCATCCAATATTACCAAGATTTTCTTCTTAGCTTGATGCCTTTGGAACAATTGACCGGCTCTTCCTTCTTTGCTCTCGCTCGTAAATTTCAAACCGATCATGTCTGCAATTTGACCTTGAATGCCTTCAACACTCGGATTCCCTGACACGACCGCCATAGCCACCTCCTCGAAGAGACCTTCATCTCGAGCATATTTTGCGACTCTTTTCACCAAGGTGGTCTTTCCGATCCCAGCCATCCCCCATATTCCGATCATTTTGACTCCATCATCTTTTATCGCGTCAATTATTTCGTTGAAGATCAACTTCCTCGATTCAAAACCAAATTCGTTTTCATTGCTCATGGATCCTATTTGCGGCGGTGGAGCAGGACCAGAAACTGAATTGAATCCACCTTTTTTCTTAATCTTGTCAAACTTTGCAGCTTCCTTCTTCGCTTTCCTGCTTCGCTGATACCGCACTTTCAGATTCAGAGGACCATTGAAGCAACACTTACTAACGGCGTCTTCTTCCTCAACAAATCGTTTCGCTTCAACGGAAACTTCGTCGACCCGCCTCAACCAATCGGCAACATTCGGCAAGATAACCTCTCCTTTTCTCTCAGCAGCTACGACCCTCTGCTTCACAGCACTTCCCTCCATTTCGAGTTCCCTGAATTGACTTCTGAACTCTTCCAAGTTTCCATTGTAGCGAAACAGGTAACTTAACTGACGCCCAACCCGAACCGCAAGGCAGACCAAAATTCCGATAATCAAAGAGAGAATTTGGTCCTCCATTAACTTGTATCTGTCCGCAAGGTAGTAGACCAAAATTCCGAGAATCAGAGAGAGAATTTGGTGCTCCATGGACGAGTATCTGTCCTCGATGCTAATTGCCTGAATAACAAAGCTGTCTAGTGGTGACACTGTATTGGTCTATAAATTACAATATATTTAAGGGTAAATGACAAATCAACCATCGTGGTTTGAGATCAATGACAAGTCAACCACTATGATTTTTTTTTAACAAGTTAACCACTCAGGTATCTTAAAATAACAAATCCAACATCACGTAGATGTTTACCGTTAAAAAGCTGAGTGCCAACGTCCAAACTCGTTCCGGCGTTTTCAAGAATTCAGAACGCCCAATGCGGGGCGTTCTGAATTTCTGAAGAATTTAGAACGCCCAACGCGGGGCGCTCTGAATTTATGAAGAATTTAAAATACCCAACACGGGGCGTTCTGAATTTCTGAAGAATTCAAAACGATTTCGCGGTGTCTCATCTTCGCGGTCTGTCCAATTCTGTTTTCAGACACAGCAAATTTTGCGGTCTCTTATGGCTAGAGACTGCAATAAATCGCAGTCCCTGGAGGAAGGGATCGCGAGATTCGCAATCCCTGGAGCAACTAGGGACAGCGATTTCGCGGTCCCTGGAGCAACGAGGGACCGCGTTTTATGCGGTCTCTCGAGTCCATGAGAGACCGCGTTTCATGCGATCTCTCGGGTCCATGAGAGACGGCATAAAATGCAGTCCCTCGTTGCTCCAGGGACCGCGAATTTCGTGGTTCCTAGTTGCTCCAGGGATCGCGAATTTCGCGATCCCTTCCTCTAGGGACTGCGATTTCTTGCAGTCTCTAGCCATAAGAGACTACAAAATTTGCTGTGTCTGAAAACAGAATTGGACAGACAGCGAAGATGAGACGTCGCGAAATCGTTCTGAATTCTTCAGAAATTCAGAACGCCCCGCATTGGGCGTTTTGAATTCTTCAAAAATTCAAAACGCCCCGCGTTGGGCATTCTAAATTCTTGAAAACGCCGGAACGAGTTTGGACGTTGGCACCCAGCTTTTTAATGGTAAACCTCTACGTGATGTTGAATTTGTTATTTTAAGATACGTGAGTGGTTAACTTGTTAAAAAAAAAAAACTATAGTGATTGACTTGTCATTGATCTCAAACAACGATGGTTGATTTGTTATTTACCCTATATTTAATTTGTAACCATGTAATCATGTAGTCTCCTTGTCTAACAATTATCACAACTGCTTTGCCTGCTAATTACAACTTCCCTTACAAAATAAAATTGAAGTTCTTAACATAAAATATAACAACAAAAATTGTATTACTTTCTAATTTTTTTAATAGTATAGTATTTTATTTTTTAATTTTACATAATTATTATAACAATTAACTAATAATAAGTAAATGTGATATTAATTATAGTGTGTAACTTTGGGATATAAAAATAATATTTTCATAAATGATAATATCATTTATCGATAAACATTAAATTTATTTTCTTTATATGAATGTGTCTATTAGATTAACGTTAATTTAAATTATAGTTAGAACTTAGCCTTGTAATTTTATGTTATTATGTGATACTTCCAATTTTCTTGTTAATATATATAATTTATTATTTTAATTTGAAAATCAATTTTTAACTATTAATGTGATTATAAATAGATTAATACTATTGTATAATAGGCATTTTAATTATGCATAATAGACAAGATGTTTATGGGCAATTAATTCACTAGTGCATTCATGATAATGTATTTATTTATTTAGAATATATTATGATTATTATATTAATAAATAAATTACATGTAATTATAGGGTCTGCAGTGTTATTTACCATTTATTTTTTATTTAGAATAAAATACTATTTTAAACAGTGATTTAATCAATAATAGAGCTGGTACGACAGACATGCATGGCCCCTCAAACGACTCTGAAGAAATTTTCTTTAGTGTGGGTCATACCAATTTAAATAATTAAAACATTTCTACGCTGTCAACCAATAACATTTTTCCAAATTTTTATAACATAATTTTTAATTAATCGCTTTACACTTTTTTTCACGCGACAACTTTTATGATATTAGGTTATTTTAAACTTTTTATGATAGTAAGACTGTCATTATTTCAAAAATTATAAATTTTAAAATAAATTATAATAATTCAACATAAAATATTAATTTATTTTGATCCAACCATTTTGAATTTTAAAATTTTGGTAATCATCTTGCAATATTTACGATTGAAGATATGAAGGGATATTTCCAGTAATATTTTGAACATACTTCTTCAATCAATAAATATGTCCAAGATTGCGAGCTCTATTATTCAACGTTGTATTCTTGTTTTTTTTTATAATTTATTATCACCACATTTTTACTTTTTAGTATGCATTTATACGTTAGAGTTTTAAGACTTTTTAATTTTTTTTTATAAATATATGTTTGAGTTGTAAAATTTATTTTACCGATTTTGAGTAGTGATTTCTCTTCTCTTCTTAGATCTTTCATGTAAATTTTAGTGTTTGTTATTATTTGTTTTTTTTTTTTTCTAATTTCTTGTTTCAATATATGAGAGAGACAAATCTTAGCTCCAAAAATGAAATTCATCAAGATTTCTATGTCTTGAGTACATATTACCTAATTCAAATAAAAAGAAAAGCCATGGGCAAGTCATAAAAAGAAACCGGTGCAAACCCGACCTCAACTCTTTTCATTTGTCATCTTTTAATTTTTTAAATCTCAAATTGATACATATTTACTATATATATTTAAATAAACACATTTTAATATTCATATTGAAAATATTTTTTTAATAAATATACATATAATTATAATAATTAAATAATTAACCATAATTTCCATTAAACAATTTATAATTTTAATCAAAATATTAATCATCCCTTTGTGTTTTTGTTTGTTGTTTTTCCTCTCTTCGCAGTCTGCTTTTTCTTCCTCGCTTTCCCATTTCCTTTCAATCAGCCGCGACCCTTGTGTTCCTTTCCCCCTCTCTGTCTTCTTCCC
This sequence comes from Begonia loranthoides, assembly GCA_022433065.1. NCBI lineage: Eukaryota > Viridiplantae > Streptophyta > Magnoliopsida > Cucurbitales > Begoniaceae > Begonia > Begonia loranthoides. The sequence continues at coordinate 5,864 of JAJTVF010007030.1, forward strand.
TTTAATTATTTTCTTCTTTTAAACATTTTTTTCGTCCTTTGTTTTTTTAATTCCACCTTTTTTTTTCTTAAATTTTTAACTAAAAATCCACTCATTTTTTTATAGTTTAATATTTTATTTTTTTAGTAAAAATAATTTAATGATTATTTTATCGTTAGTCTTCAATAGTTATTTTTTATGTGGTATAAGTTTCGAAATGACAAAGTCAACTGAATTAGAAAGGTTCAGTTCATCTTTGGAAGGGCTAGAAGTATTTTGCTTAATACATAAGAGAGACAAATCTTAGCTCCAAAAACGAGAATTTCATCAAGATTTTCATGTCTTGAGTACATATTTCCTTGTCATTTTTTAATTTCTTAAATCTCAAATTGAAACATATTTATTAAATGTACTTAAATAAACACATTAGTACATTTTAATACGTCAAAGTATCTTCAATAAATATAATAATTAAACAATTAAATATAATTTTCAATAAACACCTTATAATTTTAATCAAAATATTAATAATTAAAATAATTAAGCCTGACAACTAAATAATCCCCCCTTGTCGGGCGTGTCCAAGTGCAGTGCCCCTTTGTTTTGTTTTCTCTTTCCCTCTCTTCGCAATTTGATTTTTCTTCCCCCACTTTTCCTCTTCCTTTCGATCAGCCCCGACCCTTGTGTTCCTTTCCCCTCTTTTTTCTTCCCTTTAATTATTTTTTAATTCGACCTTTATTTCACTTCAACTCTCTTTCTTTTCTTCATTCTAAATTTTTTTTTCCTTCTTTTAAATATTCATTTCTTCCTTCAATTTCTTTTACACCCTTTCTCGTATATGTGTTCGTAAACTAGTTTGGTTCAGTTTTTACGTAGAATTAAACCAAATTGATTGGTTTCAGTTTTGATATGCAAAAATTGAAACCAATTTTTCGATTATTTGAAACCGAACCCGAACTAGAATCAGAACCAAATTGGAATTTCAGTTCTGGTTCTAATTCTGGTTTGGTTCCGGTTCCGATTCTAGTTCCAGTTATGCACTCCCTATTTTTTTTCTTTAAATATAAAAATAATCAAATTCTTTTTTGTCTCTTTCTTCCTAAATTGAAAGTAAAATCCTATAAAAAAAAAAACAAAATGCTGGAATTAGAGTAGCTGAAAGTCCGCTGCCTAATTAAAGCTTTTTAGTTGAAGATACAAAGGCTAAAATAGGTTAAATTCAACAGCAAAAATGAGAGGAAAATTGAGAGAGTAATCTTCTTCAACCCTCTTTTTTCTTTTTTGTAATCGATTACTGCTTACTGCAGTTTAAACCTCATCCTTCTCTCTAGTTTTAGTATTTTCTAGCCTAATCTCTCCATTAAAATCAATCACAAGAAATGGATAAAAAGTTCAGCCAAAATAGATTATCAGAAACTAAAAAATCTTGAACATTAAGTTATGTTGACGTCATTCCACCTATAAGGGATGTCCCTCATCCTAATGAGTACGTCTTTCAACCTATAAAAAAAGTCCCTCATCAATTGAGGGACATCCTAAGATCCAATTGATGTTTCAATTGCCATTTCCATTACTGTGACAGTATATTGTTGTATTCCAATTGATGTTCTATTTGATTCCTCGAGACATTAGTGGAAATGCTTTTGTCCAATAAATTGCTTTTCATTTAGGAATTGTAATGTATTCTTTTTAATTTCCAGTATGCAATCAGGACTTCTTCTTTGTTCTAAGCCTGTATTTAGATCCATGATACCTGCCTACTGCCCCAGCCATCTTCAAAAGGGTGAGAAGTGTTTTGCTCCAGATTTAAGAAAGGCAGGTCTGAATGTCTCCTTAACAAATCAAATTCATCCAGATTTTCATGTCTTGCTTTCTGAATATGTTGGTCAAATTCAATTAAAAAGAAAAGCTACACGGAAGGCAATTTCAAACAAAGCTGAGTCTAAGAAGCTGAACATGAATTAGAGTCCCCCAGTTCATCTTTTAAAATTCTTTGTTATGCTAAATACTATTAAAATACAACTAATTCAGGATTTATAAATTACTAGTTTGTTGATTGAGCAAAAATCTGGTGATGGGATTGTTCTTTTTCTTGTTTAGCTTCTGCAACAGTTATGTAGTCCTTAGTTTTTGCAGGGTACCTTGTGTATACGAAGTTCATCGAGGAGGTGGATTCAACCGATTAGAATCGCATGTGATGCAACTAAAGAATACGCCCGTGTGATCGGTCATACCAATTGATTTTTTCCCTTCAATTCGATAAGAATTGTGCTAACCGAAATGAATAGATGGAGTTGTACCCAAATCAGATCCATGTAAATTTTCCTGGCTTGTTCAAATCCTTTTGCCATTGGAATTAGTCCTTCACTCCACATGCAATCATTGAGAGAGAAAATGCAATCAGATTTTGTTTTGATGATGAACTTGAAGTGCAATGCTAAAGATCTATTTCATTCTGATTGTGTAGGGATTGAATTAGTGTATCAAGAGACATGCTCGTATTTGACTCCGAAAGATCAATCAATCCAAAAGAAAACTTCTGAGGGTCTTAATCTTATTTTCAACCACCAATTGCAGTTGTGTCCTCCCCACTGCAAAACATCATTATAACTTCAATTCATGACAAAAAAAATAGGTTGAGTTAAAGCTCAGAACGATTATCAATTAGGTCTTCTTGAATCATTTTATTGCGCCCAATATTCTAAATCCTCAAGTGATGGATGGTTTCCGAGTTCACTGATTATCGCAACTAAATCAAATGAACAAAAATACCTTACAGACCATGTCAAATCTTACTCACCAAATTATTAACCTATCTCAATCTATATTCAAGAATCAATCTATTCTTCTCCGTTTGTGCTAACACCAATGCATAAATGGTCTCATCGAGTTTGGCAATTCAAACGATTAACTCTTCATCATCCGTGTGATTTGCACCTTTGAAAATGTCTTACTTTACATATTTGCTTTAAAAAAAAACAAGAATTGTTAGATGCCAAGATTGCCATGAAATTAAGCTAATCATGTTTCATCCAAAAAGTAAATGCATGTTTTTTCCCAAATTGTCATGATTCTTGTCAAAGTCAGTGTGGTTTCTCAAAATTGGAACTAAAGACCTTGTATTCTAAACTCAGTTTTCCTGCAATTAGAACAGACTCTTAGAATTAGTGGAGACAATAGGGGTATTATATGCTATACAGAGCACAAAAATCGTTGAACTAAGCTAAGAAACTACAGGCAGAATATGAGGTGGAAGAAAAATTCTTGTTCTGGCGATTTCAATGCAGAATTGAACAAGGGAGAATGGTTAAATAGGAGAGTGGACCAAGACAAGTCTCTCTCTCTCTCGGCTGGGTAGAAGGAGTCATCAACAATCGAGGTTAGCAACTATTTCTACAATCGAGGAACAATTCACGACGAATAGACTTCTGAGATTCTCCAAATGGTTAGCTACTGAAGCATCGAAAACAATCCGTAAAGCCAGACATGAGTCCATCGAAAAGGAACTAAGGCTCGGAAGGCCAAAGCTTTCACAAGTATTCTCGCTCCACCATAGTTTCTTCAACTTAGGTTAATTAGACAAAAAGGGTGGTTGATCATCTACTGCAAAGACATGCTCCAGTGACCTACATGTTGTGTTCAGATCACCAAGTTATATCCAGATTATCACAGAAACGTAAAAACAAAACAACACAAGAATTACGTGGTTCGGACAGTAAACGTCCTACATCCACGGGCAAGGGTATTTTCTTTGATTGATCAAGATTGCAATGGAGTATTACAGACTCTTTGAAGAAGCTACAGCATGCTAAAGAGAAAAATACTACAGACCTGATATACCATTGAACTCACTGTCAACATCTCCTTGAAGCAAACTCTTCACTGTAGATCTTCATTGTTCACCTCTGTTCGTCTCTGCTTTTCACCGCCAAGAACAGAGCAAAATTTCAGAACTTCTCACTTACCAAAGAATGAAACTTTCTGGCTTTTAACCTTCACAGTTTACAACTGTCATTAACGGTCATTAAACTCCGTCAACACTTTTAATGCAGAGTCACCACATAACATTTCTCCACCTTGAATCTGTATTAAAATTTGATACCCATGCTCCACCTTTCATTGTTGATCAACAATGTATATTCACTAAGTTTAGACAGTGCCTAAACTTAGCAACAGTGAGGACTTTAGTAAGCATATCAGCTGGGTTATTCTCAGAGCTTACCTTCTGCAGTTTAACATGACCTTGAGAAATCACTTCTTGTTCGATCATGAAAAATAGGGTTCTTAGCCAAGTGCAGGGCACTTTGGTTATCACAATAGACAATAATATGAGGACTGTCTATTCCAAAATCTCTTATCAAACCCATGAGCCATAATGGTTCCTTCACCCCTTCACAGGCTGCCAAATATTCAGATTCTGTTGTAGATAAAGCTACAACTTTCTGGAGACAGGCCTTCCAGCTCACTACTCCTCCAAGAACTGTAAAAATGTAACCTGAAATTGACTTCTTAGAATCTGCATATCCAGCAAAGTCTGCATCTACATACCCGGCTATCATTTCTTCATTAAACGTCCATTTGCCTAGAACCAAAGTTATGTCTAATGAACCTGAAATGTACCTCAATAGCCATTTTAATGTCTGCCATCCAGGATTTGCCATAAATCGACTGACCATGCTAATTGCATATGCTAGGTCAGGTCGTGTGCAAATCATGGTGTACATTAAACTGCCAAGAATGTTGGCATAAGGTATTCGATCCATCAACTTCTTTTCATCTTCAGTTGTTGGACTTTGTTGAACGCTCAACTTGAAGTGAGCTCCCAGGGTTGTTTGAACAGATTTCATATTATTGAAATCAAACCTTTTTAGCACTTTCTGTAAGTAATGTTTCTGAGATAGAGAAATTGTATTCTGCCTTCTGTCTCTGTAGATTTTAATCCCAAGGATTTTCTTGGCAATTCCCATATCTTTCATCTTGAATTCATTGCCCAGCTCAAGTTTTAACTTTGATATCTCTGCTGTGCTTTTTCCAGCAATAAGAATGTCATCTACATATAGTAGAACATATACATATGACTCAGTAGTTGATCCTCTTCTGTATACACACTGATCATACCTGCTTCTGATGAATCCAATTGCAGTGATGAAATCATTGAAGCGTTTGTTCCATTGTCAGGGAGATTGCTTCAGGCCATAAAGAGATTTGTGTAATAAGCAAACTTTATTCAATTCTTTTACCTGAAAACCATCAGGTTGAGAGATACAAAGTTTTTCTTCAAGGTCACCGTGTAAGAAGCTATTCTAACATCCATTTGTTCCAATTCTAAATTTTGCACTGCTACCATGGATAGAAACACTCTGATGGAAGTTTGTTTCACGACAGGAGAGTAGATTTCATTGAAATCTACTCCTTCTTTATGAGAGAAGCCTTTGGCTACTAGTCTAGCCTTGTACCGTGGCTTTTCTGTCTCTCCTGCTCCTTCCTTCAGTTTATAACTCCACTTACAGCCAATAATCCTTTGAGAAGGTGGTTTATCCACTAGAGTCCAGGTTTTGTTCCTCTCTAGTGACTCCATTTCTTCTTTCATAGCACTCATCCATAAACCTCTATCAAGTCGAGACATAGCTTCTATGAAGCTGATTGGTTTTGAGTGGCATAAGTCTGCAGAAGCCTGGAGGGCATATGCAATTATGTCAGCATATCCCAACCTCTAAATTGGTTTAACTATTCTCCTAGTTCTATCCCTTGTCAATTGATAATCAATCTGTTGACTTTCATCAGAGTATGGTATCTCCTCATCAGTTTGGACATCGGAGTTTGGTGGATGCACTATAAGTTCATTATTAACTCTGTCCTTGTCATGCTCCACCTCAATTGGGACAACCTGTGTTTGGCCTTGTTGTGTTTCAGAGGCTTCAGTAGAGACATGTCTGAAGGGAAATTCCGTCTCATTGAAAACTACATCTCTACTTATGATTACACGTTGTTGCCCCGGTTCAAGGCACCATAAGCGGTATCCTTTTGTGCCTTTCTGATAACCAAAGAATACACACTTCTTGGCTCGGGGTTGAACTTTATCCTGTCTGCAATGTGCATAGGCTGCACATCCAAAAGTTTTCAATATATCATAATTTGTAGGATACTTGTGCCAAACTTCAAATGGGGTTTTGAGATTGAGTGTTGTAGAGGGAGACAAATTTATCAGGTAGGCAGCAGTGGCAACTGCCTCTGCCCAAAATACTCTTGGCATGCCTGCTGTTATCATCATACATCTAACCCTTTCTAGTATAGTTCGGTTCATACATTCGGCCAACCCATTTTGTTGAGGGGTATGGCTTACTGTTAGATGGCGAGCAATGCCTTCTTGCTTGCAAAAGTCATTAAACAGATTTGAACAAAATTCCATGCCTTTGTCTGTCCTTAGTTTTTTCACCTTGGAGCCTGTTTGTCTTTCCACCATAATTTTCCACTGTTTGAAAGTTTCAAAAACTTTATCTTTTGATTTCAAACAGTACAACCATAATTTCTTAGAGTAATCATCAATTATAGCGAGGAAATAGTGAGCTCCACCTTTTGAAGCAGTCTTCTCAGGACCCCATACATCCGAATGGATGTAGTCTAGAACTGCAGAAGATTTGTAGGCTGATTTATTGAAGCTGACACGAGAGCTTTTACCTAGGACACAAGTCTCACAGAAATTCAGTTTGGATAACTCCATTTCAGTTAATAGCATCTGTTTCTGTAATTCCTGTAATCCCCTTTGACTGACATGTCCAAGCCTCTTATGCCAGAGTTCTGCATCATTAATTTGATCATGGCTGACCGTAGCTGACTGTCCTGTGATAGTCTTTCCTTGAAGTATATATAAGCCATTCTGAAGGTTTCCTTTCATGACTGTGAGGATGCCCTTCTGTACTCTCATAGCTTCTCTTTCAATCCTGACTATGCAACCAGATTTGTCCAGCATCCCAATTGAAATTAAATTGCGTTTGAGTTGTGGCACAAATCTCACACTCTGCAACGTTCTTATGCATCTATCGTGCATAAGAATTTGTATATGTCCCTCTCCTTCCACTTGACAGGATTGGTTGTTGCCTAGCAATACTTTGCCACCTGTTTTTGAACAATAATTCTGCAACCACTCTCTTCTAGGAGCCATGTGAAATGAGCAACCTGAATCGAGGATCCATAATTCTTTGGAGTCCACGGTAGAAGCAACAAGCACATCGGATGATTCATACCCATCAGACGCCACTGATACTTCCCCTTTCTCAGATTTTCTGTCATTTTTCTTTCTTTTCCATTCATAGCAGTCCCGCTTGAAATGTCCTTTGTGACAGAATAAACATTTCTTGCCACTTTTGGATTTGGATCGGGATCGACCCTTTGGATGCTTGCCTTCCCTGGTCTGAGAACGGCCTCTTGTGATCAACCCTTCACCATCTGAGATATCCTTAGTATCAGATCTTTTCTGTAGTTCCTTGGAGTTGAGTGCTGCTTTTACTTCAGACATCGTAAGTGTCTGTTTGCCGTATAAAATTGTATCAAAAAAATGTTCATACAATTTAGGTAGAGAGCTGAGTAAGATTATAGCCTGATCTTCCTCCTCTACCTTCACTCCAATACTGTTTAGGTCTAAGATGATTTTGTTAAAATCATCTACATGTCTGCGCATCTCCTTTGTGTCATCCATGGTTAAAGTGTATAATTTTTTCTTCAAATAGAGGCGGTTGGCTAATGAACGTTTCATGTACAGCGCCTCTAGCTTCAACCAGACCGAGAGTGCGTATTTTTCTTCGGTAACTTCACGTAACACCTCATCACCGAGGCTCAAAAGAATTGCGCTATGAGCCTTGGTTTCGACATCTTTTGCTTTGGCTTTATCCAGTTCCTGCAGGACCTTCATAGTGGATTCATCAATGGCTTGTGCCAATCCTTGATGAACCAATAACGCCTTCATCTTTACCTGCCACAAGCTAAAGTCATCAGTTCTTGTGAATTTATCCACTTCAAATTTTGCCATAAGAGAGGATCAGGTTTCAGAAACAGAACTTTGCACGAAGGGTTACCGAGAACGTGAATCTTTAATCTGATATTGATGGTGAGCAAGAATCCATGCTCACCGCACCAATTGTTGTGTTCAGATCACCAAGTTATATCCAAATTATCACATAAACGTAAAAACAAAAGAACACAAGAATTACGTGGTTCGGACAGTAAACGTCCTACATCCATGGGTAAGGGTATTTTCTTTGATTGATCAAGATTGCAATGGAGTATTAAAGACTCTTTGAAGAAGCTACAACAAGCTAAAGAGAAAAATACTACAGACCTGAGATACCATTGAACTCACTGTCAACATCTCCTTGAAGTAAACTCTTCACTGTAGATCTTCACTGTTCACCTCTGTTCGTCTCTGCTTTTCACCGCCAAGAACAGAGCAAAATTTCAGAACTTCTCACGTACCAAAGAATGAAACTTTCTGGCTTTTAACCTTCACAGTTTACAACTGTCATTAACAGTCATTAAACTCTGTCAACACTTTTAATGCAGAGTCGCCACATAACACTACATGATTGGACATGAAGCATCGAAATGTTCTGCAGACCTGCGAGTAGATTAGACAGAAAAATTTTCAACAGTCTGTGACAGCATTCGACCTTTTAAGAGACTAAGTTCACCCACAGTTGTAGCCGGATGATCACAGTGCCATATCTCTTCTATCAATTCCAATTGCGCCAACTTCAAATGGGTCAAGCTACCAAATGAAACCTGGGAAACATGGATTCAAATGGTTCAAGACAGTAACAGACTCAGAATTGTACCGCACTCCTTAATATATGAAATATATACGTTAGAGTTTGGGGTGATCCGAATTCTAGTTGGGTCGGGTTGGGCCCATATCCAATATTAGGATTAATTATTTTATCTATATATTGACGCTTGAGTCGCAAAACTCATTGTACCTTGATTTCATTCTTAGTGATTTCTCCTCTGCCCGTGGTTTTTTTCCGTTAGGGTTTTCCACGTAAATCTTGGTATCCCTGCTTCCGCAGTTTTTTTTTTTCCATTTCGCGTTTGATTCTCAACAATATATTGAAAAGTTCGTTCGAATGAGAGTTTTGAACATGTTAAAAAATGAAGAATTCCAATTAGACTCTGGATTCTTTTAAAGAATATCAACACAAAATGGGTCCTTATACATAATGAGGAATAATAATTTCAAACAAATGACTTGTTAATCAAAAGCATGGACCTGTTGACCAAACTATGCCTCCGACACAAAATTTCGGCGGCTTGGTTAAGGTGTATCTCTTGCCATCAAGGTAAACGTTTTCAGTTGTGAACAACAATGTAAAAATCACCAAAGCATGTGAATTTCGGAGCACATTCTCCATAATAAAAGCTTGCGAGAAGTGGTAGATAATCAAACAGAGAGTACATGACTTAGAAAAGTCGATAACTTTGTTCAAATTTTGCTCTTCATCTGCTTCTCTGACAATTGATTCCATAAACTTCTCGAGGTGCACCAGACAACTGATAATTGATGGTGTCAACAAACTTTTCAAACCATTGCAACAATAGAAATTTAGTGAAGTCAGACTTTGAAACCCACATCAAAATTTTCTCTCGCTCCACTCAATCTGTTCCTGATTTTAGCAAAACTATCAATTTCCTTAATTTAGAAGGTGTTGATATAACTTGTATATTTTCCTTTTCCCCTGAATAATTATTTTTTATTATTAACTCCATCAGAGCCTCTAGTCCCTTAATTATATAAAGTTCATTAGCAGTTGACGTCTGACGGCATCACACATAAGTTAGAAATTTAAATCCCGAGCTATAGAAAATTGACTACGTAAATATCGCCGTTATGTTTTCTATTAAAAAATATTAGCGTTCCGTGGCTGAAAGTTATCTTTTCACGGTAGAACATTTTCTTTCTACAACGGAACGTTATCTTTTTACTAAACAGTTTAAACAGATGACTTTTCATGGGGAATGATGACGTTCTGCTGTGGAAAGAAAATATTCCGCTACGAAAAGACGACATTCCGTTACGGATCGTCAATGGTTCACAGCAGAACGTCATCATTCCGCTTCGAAAAAGATTATGTTCTGCTACGTAAAGAATAGTTTATGCTGAGGAAAAATTACTTTTCTCTACGAAAAGTGATTAGCACTAGATGACGGCGATGAACCAGAAAGAGGAAAGAGAAGATAAAGATGAGAACTGAACAGTGAAATTGAGAGGAAAAAATTGTTTTCGACAACGAGAAGATGTTAAGAAGAAAATGTGAGAATTGTTTTCAACGACGAGAAGACCGTGTCAGAGCTTGATGGAATTGTCTTCGCAATAATATTACGTCAATTATTGCCATTTTAACATAAAAGTGAAATAGAATAAAAATTTGCAGAAAGTAATACTTCAGCAACATTTTCGCGGTAATATTTTTTTCAACAAGTAACAGTGATGTTTTAGTAGTCCATTTTTCATAGTTTAGTGTTTAATTTGTAAGCAAAAATTATTCGATAGTTGACATATCATTGATCACGAAGTAGAAGGGTTGATTTGTTCATTACCCTATTATTTAAAAAAACAAAATATTATATTTATTTTTTTTATATTTATATTCATCTTGATGATAAGATAATTACGTGTCAATTTATTAGTATAATAATTTGATATAATATAAATAATTAAAATACTAAATAAATGAGGTCATTTACAATGTACACGCTAAACAATTTTTGCTAAAGAATAACTATCACGTTTTCTATTAAAAATTTTATTTTATTTTAGTGAATAAGTTGCCTTTTCGTAGTAGATTTATATATGTAGTAGTTGTAATTAATGACTTTCTTTTCGCAGCAGAAGACAAGTATCCACTGTGGAAAAGATGTTTTTTACAGCAGATACGTGTCTTTCATAGTGAAAAATAAGTTCTATCATAAGAACTTGCTTTCTGGAAGACAAATATCCCATACGGAAAAAATATTGTCCTTAATAGAAACGTGTTTTCTATTATCATATTAGTCAATTTATCTAAATATACTCTTCTAGATACAAAATTTTTTAATATCAGCTTTGTACCTATCTTTCGCCAACTCAGTCCTGAAGATTGGTAAGTAGAAAAAAATATGATATATAGGTTGTGCTTGAGATTGAAGTTGAAGTTACGCTTCAAGTTGGGATCATGTTTCACCATTGGGCTGTGTTGAGAAAACTAAGATTTTACAGCAGAAAAATAAGTATCTGCTATGGAAAATATTTTTTCTACTGTAGAAAATATTATTTCTGCAACGAATACTTGTCTTCTATGCTAGACAAAACAAGTAATTAATTTTTTTAATATTTAATAAAAAAACGTGACAAAAATATTTATTTCATTTATTTTTTATAGTTAAATATTTTATTTATTAACAAAAATTGTCAAGTGATTATGATTGTCTTATTTTTTTTACTAAAAAATAGTCATGTCTAGTCACGCATGACTATCATTATTTCAAAAATTATAAAATTTAAAATAAATTACAATAATTCAACTAAAGAATTCTAAAATATAAATTTATTTACATCCAACAATTTTAAATCTCAAAATTTTGCTAATGATTTATTTGAACATACTTCAATCAATAAATATGTTGAAGATTACTCGTCGAAAATCAAAGAACTTCCTTAATTTTTTTTTTAATTCCATAAAAATTAACTTTTTTATGATTGCATGGGCAATGATCAACCTAAAAAAATGAATCATAATTTTTTCAAGTTCTATTATTCAATATTATATTTTCATTTTTTAATTATTATCACCACATTTTTACTTTTTGGTATGTATTTATACATTAGAGTTTTGACTCAAGTTAAGAATTTTAATATTACTAGAATTTTTAATTTTTCTATTAATATATATTTGAGTTGTAAAATTTATTGTACTGATTTTGATTAGATATTTTTCACTCTGTCTATAATTTTTCACACGTCTTGGAATTTTCATCTAAATCTCGGTGCTTGTTATTTTTTAATTTTCTTTTCTGATTTATCGTTCGAATTTCAATATTATATTTGCTACAAAAAATATATACAAACACATTCTCCTCGTGCAAACGACCAAAGTTTCTATGCATTCTTTGTGATTGAATATAAAATTACAAAACATATTCACAATCTTAACCTTACTAAGGTTAAAAATAAATAAGGTTAAAAATTTGAGTAAATTGGAAGAACATACTTTATAGTATGATAACAGGTATCGCTCTCCGAAGCTCGGAAACACAACCTGAAGAACAAACAGCGCGAGCATTTCACCACTAAATCAAAACAAAAGTTCTAAGCAAGATGAAGCTTCTTTTGGGCAGGTGTTTTTGGGAGATCAGATCTTGTTCATTGAACAATCTTTAGCAATGTACGTAAAGACCACAACAACTTACCACAATCCATTTTCCAGCACTTTCTGGTCGCTTGGCCAGCTTGATCGCAGCCGCAGCAGCAGCACCAGAAGATATACCGACCTGAAATGTTCGTTCAAGTGATTTCTACAGATGATATACAGATCTCTCGTTCGTTTTGATTCTATGTTAAGTTGACATAACATATGTCATGATGTTTTAAAATAGAGTTTTCATATTGGAGGTAACTTACCAGCAAACCTTCTTTTAATGCAAGAAGCTTGGCTGTTTCAATGGCTTCTTCACTGGATACCTGCAAAACTCCAATTTTACTTCAAAATAAAGACTTGAATGGATCTAATAAATCAGATGCTGATATTGATATCCTGCTGTGTTCTTGGTGGTAGATCGAATAACTATTTGGATAACACATTACAAAACATATATGTTCAGGTTAATAATTAATTTTAATTATGATAACGGTTATCATTCATGTACCATACTTTATAGTATTCCGAGTTAACTAAAATGGTTTGCTATAACATTGATATGTATATAGTAAAATGAGAGAAATTGATTCTCAATTATTTGATTAACACATCAATCTTTTCACCTGGTTTTTTTGGAGCTATTTCGATGATCGAGGAACAATACCCGACAAAAAGACATCTGAGATTGTCCAAACGGTTAGCAATTGAAGGATCAAAAACAAATTGTAAAGCTGGGCAGGTCTCGAACGTCAAGGAACGAAGACTCGAAAGGCCAAAGCTTTCGCTAGTATTCTTGTTCCACCATAGCTGCTTTAAGTTAGGCAGATTATAAAGTATCAACTCCTGAAAATTAGACAACAACATGGGTGGATGATCTTCTACTGCAAAGACAGGTTCCAGCGCCTAACACGATTCGACGCGCAGCACCATTAAGTTTTGCAGACCCCCGATCAGATTAGATGGAAAAATTTTCAAAAGTCTGTTACAGTTTTCGATCTTTAAGCGAGTACGTTCGCCCAAAGACATAGCGGGATGGTCACAGCGCAATATCTCTTTCATAAATCGCAATTGCCCCAACTTCAAATGGTTCAATCTACCCAATGAAACCTGTGAAACACAGATTCAAATGGTCCAGACTATTAATCGTGACAATAAATGACCTGAGATTGCACCAACTATCTACTGTAAGAAACAATGTGTTCGAATGGAAAATTTCAGAAAAAGGAAGCACTCCAGTCATTTGATCAGAATCTGTTAAAGATGCTAATCCAACAATGAATAAAAACCATGATTTCTAACAAAGGGCTTGTTCATCAAAAGCGCAAGATCCTGACCTGCTCACCAAAAAATACCTCAGACACAAAATTGTGGCTGCTTGGTTCCGGCATTTCTCTAGCCATCGAGACAATCGTTTTCAACCGCGGCCATTACTCAATCGAAAAACCAAGAAGGCATGGGAATTTCAGAGCACACTCTCCAGTGTAGAAGCTAGTGAGTAGTGGTATATTATAAAGCATGAGAGAATGTAACGTAGAAAACTCCTTAACTTTGTCCAAATTTTGCTCATCGTCCGTCTCTTCAACAATTGATTCCAAACTATCACATTGACTTACAAATAACTTTTGGAGCTGCACCTTACAATTAATAACTGATGATGTCCATAGACTTTCCAAGTCATGGCAACAAGAAAAATTTAGTGAAGTCAGACTTTGAACCTCTTTACATCGGTATAGGCTCTCACTCCACTCAATCGGTTTGTGATACGAGTGAAGCTGCAATTTCCTTAATTTAGCTAGGGTCATTATAACTTGAAGATTTTCCTTTTCCCCGGGGTAATTATCTTTTATTATTAAATCCTCCAGAGCCTCTAACCCCCTAATTTTATGAAGTTGGTTAGTGTTCGATGACGGATGACCAACACTCTCGAGCTGAAGTTTCTTCAGTTTGGGAAAGGAAGTTAACAGCTGTTGATGCACATCATCTCAAAGTTATCCCAACTGCAAAGTTTCGTGACCTTCATGGTTGGAAATATCACTTGCAAATATACATTGTGAGGATTTACAATGCTCAAATGTTGGATTGAAATTTACAAAAAGAACAACCGAGTTTTAGAATTCGTTAGTCATAAAGGCATTTGAATTCCCCCACGAACTACATTTTTTAATGAAAGTCACATATTAGGTACAAAATTATATTTTGTTCATACCTCTACTCCACACAAGCGTTTATCGTTAGTCCACCAAATTTGTCTCAACTTGGGCAATGAATCCAAATTCAAAATTTGTAGTTGCTTCAATATTGTCATAGTTTTGCTCTCATTGACCGCACAAGAGTCCAACTTAAATAACTTTTCAAGCAAGTTGCATTTTTTTTTACTGTAACTTGCTCTAAACAATGCAAGTTAGGGAGGAGACGACATGGGTAAACCTCCACTAGTTTATTACATTTTGAAACATGTAATTGTTGTAGTTGGCCAAAGCACTCGGCCGATACCTTATCATGCCAGATATTTTTCATGCTATTCAAACCTTCGACATGGATGCTCTCCAAGATGGGAAAATTGACCTGTAAAAAAGTATATATATTCTTCAACTAGCATTGGTTGGTGAATCAACATGGATCAACAACAAGTTCAAACATATATTGACTTTCACATACCCATATTAGGAAAAATTAATTTCTCACATGCTGTTGCTTGGGATATATTCTATGAGGTAGTGTTTAGAAATGTTGTCAACTTGGGGTAGATGGACCAATTTTAGTGTTTCAAGTAGAGGAAGAAGAACCTTCTCATTGACCAATTTTATTTTTTTTGGTTGATGAGTGAACAGCTGAAATCAACCTAACAAAAGTTTTTTCATCGACAACAATTGAAATTTTTTTTTTTAATTATTCTCAGTTTTCCTAGAAAGTCAAAAACAAAGCAACATATTGTAACATCTCAAATTCGATTTCCCCAAATATTACAGCAATTATTCCAAAAACAGAAGCAATCTTAATTTCACCCCAAATCAAAAACCCTAATTTGAATTAATTTCCAATCTTGCTACGCGGAGTTGTCAAATACCAAGAAATTTCCAAAGACAAACTCAATCCTAATAAATTCTTCCCTAATCTAGCTCAACCAAAACCCTAAGTTAATTGTTTTTCCAAAAATATTACGCGGGGTGGATGTTGGTTTTTAGGTTCTCTCGCACGGCGGGATTATCGATGTTCACAACAACGGTAACGTGCGTAACCTATGTATCGTGAAAAAACAATTTTATCATGAACATAAAAATGGATCGTTGTTATAATATATTAATAATAATAT
>JAJTVF010007040.1:0-12866 GCA_022433065.1 Begonia loranthoides
ATTTGTCACTTACACAATCTTATAAATTTATTTGAGTTCCCTCGCCCTTAGGAACATTGAATTATGGAATCATAACTGTTTAAATATAGTCGAATAATTGTTATAATGTAATAATAATTATAAGTGTAAAAATATTTTATTTATATTAAATCTAAATAATAAAAAACTTATATAATTATAGCTAATTTCATGCAAATATAAAAACCAACAGTTTTGAAAAAGATATTAATATTCAAAACATTTAATCTTCTCTAAAAATTTTAATCACCTTGAATAATTACATGGTAAAAAAGATTTACCACAAATTTTATAAATGGATTTTATTAGTTCGTTAATTAATTAAATAATCAATAATTTAATTATTTTATTTTAAAAAATAATTAATTTTTTAAATAAGTTCTTAAGAAATAATGGAAGAATTATAAACTATTCCACTTAAAATTTAATTTTTTTAAATAAAATTTATTATACAATACAATTATACAATTAAACATTACGAAAAATATATCATATACAACAAAAAAATATCAATAATATTTTCTTACAACTGGTAAAATATAATGATAAAAAAGTAAAAAAATAATAATAACATAAATAGACAAAAAAAAAAATTTAAGTACAAACTCAAATTGAAAAAAAAAAAAATCAAAGGACTAAATTCTCAAAATTAAGATTGATAATATTCTCCTAAAAATTAAACATTCTGCAAAGATTCACGAGTAAATGACGAATTCCTCAAAATCCTACTATTTATCTTCTCTTTTTCTCTTCCCTTCCTTGCAAAATATTTGGATGCATGATGTGATCCTTGCATTGAAGCAGAGGGTCCCTAGACACCTACCTCACATCAATCACAGGTCTCAGGGTCTGAGAGCAGACTCACCTCCATTGGACACATAAACCTGGTGAAGACTCAACTCCTGTTGTTACGTGTGTTCCTAGAAAATTTTCCTTTCGTGGCACATGCATCACTTAAGTCGTTACAAAAGCCTATGCTTTCAAATACACGTGTCAAGAGCATGAGCTTTCCTTATGTACTCAACATGGTGAGCAATCTAGATGAAAAGCAGTACGTGCAGCCTAAAGTGGAGTACACAAATTATCGCATAGTACGATACAATGAAGAACTCTGTTGTGAGGAAATGAAGGTTACTAATGAAGTAAACAGTGGTGCTTCAGTTGAAAAACGAGGTTAACTCTATTCATATTGACATCCATTTTTTTCACCATCCATGGATGAGGCGCTATGTTTTTAATCGATTTTGATGAGGAAATAAGAGGGAAAAATATTGGAGCTTCAGACATTAATGCTTCATAGATTTTTTGGAACATGAATTTTGTTTCAATACGTGCCATTAAGGATATAGTAAGATAATATACATTAATGGAGATGATACTAAATTTGTTAAAAATTAGAGAAGTAGTGAAATGCAAATGAAAGCTTTGATGCCAACTGACGTGCCTTGGGTAGCTATGGAACGCTCTGATTTCAACAAACGTGCAAATGGTGGTTCAAAAATGTTGTTTTGAAATGCTCTAATACCAATTGACGGGCCAATAGAAACGTTGCAGATATCTATTGTTCATAGTGTTTTAGTTGGAAGTGCATATAAAACCAAAATAAGTAACGAATTTTATTAATATATTTAGTACATAGAAGACTTTCTTGTAGTATATCATTGCTTCGTGTTTGCAAGACTCATCAACGATGCCATTAAGTGTTTGTTTGCTTATTGATTTTATTTTTCAAAAAAAGCATCAAAATTTATCCTTTAATTAAACAATAAAGATAATTATTAATATATTTAATATTTCAATTAAAGACAATCACATAATTTAGCGTAACGTGTTATCTTATGTCATAAACTAATAAAATATAAAGAAAGCGCGAAAAAATGATAAAGAAAGGCATAATAGGAGTGGGGTTAGGTTGAAGGTTGTTTTAATTAAAACTATGGTTGGAGCCTATTCGTGTTTAGAGTAATGCTAGAATACAAAATTAGATGAGTATGGGGAAAGTGATTGATTCCCTTTACATCTGTCTTTCTTAAGTTTCTTCGTCTTTTAAATAATTATAATAAAAACCAATGACAAATGATAGTCTTTTTCTAGCACAAAAAAATACAAGTGGTGCGACATATGCATGTTGTGATGCAATGAATATGTGCATCGTCAACATGCATAATGTGCATCGTCAACATGCTATGCATGTGCAATGAAAACATCATAAAAATACATATAAAGTGTATAAAATATTTTTTCATAAAACATTTTCTAATAATATTTTGGCAAAACTTACATGTTTTGATCAATTAAAAATGAAATGTAAACAAACTATTAAAATAAAAAGAAAATAGTGTGACATTGAATAAATCAAACATTAATATAAATCAGAGAAAAAAAAATGAAATAAATAAACCAAAAATTAAAATAAATTAGGGAAGAAAATATTAATAAATTTGATGCTCTAAATTTTTACGATGATCAAGGAATAATTAATAAGATTATATGTAGAAATTATATAATAAGAAATGCTTTCGGTCTTCTCATGGAGGACCAATAAAACAATTTTAATAAGAAAAAGCAATTTACTAAACAAGCAAAGCAAGATTAAAGATAATCATAACAACAAGTAATAGTAGAGCTCAAGTTTATTATTTTAAAAAATTGTTATCGTTCAATGATTAACAATTCTATTTTGGCTTGGCCAATAATGTCTAAATGCAAAATTTATGAGAATGAAATATCAAGTTTTTACAAGGATATGTTTGGATA
This sequence comes from Begonia loranthoides, assembly GCA_022433065.1. Taxonomy (NCBI): domain Eukaryota; kingdom Viridiplantae; phylum Streptophyta; class Magnoliopsida; order Cucurbitales; family Begoniaceae; genus Begonia; species Begonia loranthoides. Next base: position 2,776 of record JAJTVF010007040.1, read on the forward strand.
ATGAAGGTAACATGTTGATTGTTGCAGTCTACCACTGACCCCTTGGTGGTTTATGTCACGACCCAAAGGGGGGCCCAACAGAACCGCTGGGTCAGGCGACCCGATTCTCAAAGAGAACCCGATTACCCAGCCCAAGGCGTAAACATTAATTCAAAAGACTTAATGAAATAGCGGAAGACTTAATGAAGATACAATAGAAAACTTAATGATACAGCGGAAGACTTAACGAACATCTAAGCCCAAACCCAAATAACATGGGTTGGGTCCACAGAGTGATCAACATGAGAAGATAGTAAAAATATAAACAAGAAAGGTACTGCAGGAACTCCAATAAATCCAATATATACCAATAACTGAGGGATTGAACAAGGACCATCCATTAGAGAATACTGGAACCATCTCACAACTACTCGTACTAATCCAGTGCACAAAACTTATACCCTAACCTGGAAAAAAAAATGTAGTCGAAGGGGTGAGTGACAAGCTCAGTAAGGAAATCGATACTAAATGCAATACATAAAAACTGTTTTTGTCATAACTTTTGAAAAACATATCATTTTTCTCATTTTACCGTACATGGATTTTTAACTGAAAACTCTTCATCAGTTTATTAAAATTGGCCAATGGCCCTCGATGTGGCTATATCAAAATCTGCTATATACGTAGACAGCTATATCGTAAAATATGCCAACATCGTTTTCAGTATGAAAACGTCATCAGTGAAAAAGAATGGTCACTCAAGGACGCATCCGATACATACCACAAAAGGCGACAAAAACAACACCTCATGAGTTTTGAAGAGAAGAGGCAACATATAACAGATAATGATGAGCAATAAATTAAATAACAGAATTTAATAAAGGCGATACTCAGGCGATCGCAAAAGCCAAAAGACCCTGATCAGGTTTAAGGATTCGCAACCCAAGGACACGGCACATACAGCTGTCCTATTACCTATTTGCACTTTAGGGATTAAAACCCAAGGACATTTTAAAAGAAATCCCCTTTAAATAAATTAAAAGATACAAGAAATTTACCTTCACGCTGCAGAAGATGTTCATATCAAGAAGATTCACCCACAAAGTATAGAGAGAATAGAAATAGCAGAATACCATGTACGATAAATTAAACGTGAGAAAACATACGTACATATACGTAAAAACAGACGTGCTATCGAACAGTCCCCGTTAGATTTTTATATGTGGCAACCCACAAAATAATAGTTTGAAAACCGTGATGAAATGCAGTGCATAAAGTATAAAAATCCCTACCTCATAGGCGACCATGATACTCTTACCGAGTAGTCAGCAAACATGCGCTATCGGGAATGAAAATCGTATCGTAACATCTCCAAAACCTATAACAAGGTCGAAAACAAAATCCCAACAATCAACTAAGGGATAACAATTAAGTCTTAAACCAGACTATAATCCAAAATAGTTTCTAAGGATAATCTCTAATTCAAAACGGAACTAAACTAGGTAGACAACAATTATCTGAAACTAGAAACCAAGCTTAAGGTCATTGAGATAAAACGAAGGTCAACCGGGACCTCGCAATGCCGACCAAATTCAACAACAATTAATTGAGACCTTTTTGTTTCGACGGTCAACCAAGAATCTCTAACGGTCAAAATGATATGATTACAACTATCTAAATCTCAATAATCGTCTAATAATCGATTAGGACAACTCAAGACATAACCGGAATAATTTTCCAAAATTTCTGACCGAAGTAAATAGTGAATTCCGGCATGAACAGTGCGGCTTGAACAGTGCCGCGCGCGAACAGTGTCGGCGAACAGTACACAGTGAACAGTGTCCGGTCCGGCGTGAACAGTACATCGCGTGGTGAACAGTGTCACCGCCGGTGAACAGTACTGCGCCGCCGACCGGACGATAAAAATTCTCCATTTTCGTCCGATTTTGATTTCTAACGACAAATAACATTACATAAACTTTTATTCTATCAATATAAACCAGAATTGTCTCCCGGATTCGAGTTTCCAACCTCGAATCCGAAACCAAAAATTTCTAAAATTTCAAACCTTAACTTGGATGGAAAAACTTAAGATTTCGAAAAATACCTTCACAAATATTACTCCTTCGGACGACGGGAACACATATCTATAGTCGGATTTTGAAACGGTCACGGTCAGAATTTCTCCTCTCCTCTCTCCGTCGCCCTCTGCCTTTTATCATCATAGAGAAAAAGATGAAGACCTAATGTCTTCTTCTTTTCTTTTAATTAAAACAATTTACTTTATTTTTTAATAATATAATATATATAATAAGATATTTAATAAATTAAATTAAAATTTTATGAATGTAGGTAACACTAACAAAAGAATCAATAATAAATAGTAAAATAATATTATTAATCCCTTAGTAGAAATAATTTACCAAAATCATTTATGAAATTTAATTACCACTCAGTAAAAATTTGATTTGATCATTTTGACCATTTGACGAAAAATCACACGTCACCACTACGCGACAAAACGAGTCAACCTTTCAACGATTGATCAAAAATTGGCGAAAAATTTACACGTGGAATTTTAAAAATCATTTTAAAAATCTGGGATTTTACAGTTTATGTATCGCGGCTTGTGAGTTTATCGTAATAGATTTTATACATATTATTAAATAGTTATAAATGTGATTTTGTGTTAATTTTTAGTGTAAAAAGTTAAATTTATTTGTCACTTACAATTATTTTTGCATAAAAATCATATAAATTTATTTGAGTTCCCTCATCACCCCTAGGAACATTGAATTATGGAAGATATTTGTAACCGTCTAAATATAATCGAATAATTGTAATAATATATTGATAATTATATGTGTAAAAAATATTTTATTTATACTAAATCTAAATAATCAAAAACTTATAGCTTTGAAAATGATATTATGTTAGATTATTTAATTATAATCTATGTAAATGTGGTCCATGTTAATTAATGTTACATTGACTTAATATTAATGTGCTTAATGTGATGGTTGTTAAGCATTAAAGACATTAAGTTAATTGGTTTTTAATTCCCTCACCTTAACCTTATTAAAATTGTATAACGTATAGTTGAAGAGACGTGATTGAAAAGACACGAATAAAAGAGCATGTATAGAGAGTTGTCTTTGTATGGGTGCCTTCTTCAATCACCTAGGGGAGAGAAATAACGGCATTCATTCTTACCAACGAACGGAACTCTCTCTCTCGAAAAACTCTCTCAAAAATCACATTACGATATACGGCGTTTCTGCATCATCGGAAGAAACGAATTAAAGGAAAGGTCTTAAGGCTGATAAACGGAACTCAACATCGTCTACAAAAGCATTTTATATCATGGACCAAGGTTGGTATTTTCGTTTACTAAAGAATGGTTAAATCAATTACGTTAATGGAAATTAAAGTATTGCAAGCATGTAAAGTAAATAAAAACAATGGGATTAAAGTCGAAAAGTTGAATGAAAATTGCTGACAATTGGTATCAAAGCACACGGTTAAATATACGTTATGATTTACCATGAAATTGGATTAGGATGATTTCGAAATATATACATGAAATGCGAAATGTTATGCATGAAACGTATTATAGATGAAATCGTGGATAGGATGACAAAATTTTATGTTTTCTGTTGAATGTTCATCGGACTGTTCGTCGTGCGGACGATGGGTATTAAGGGTGCGGTCGACCTGAAGTGTGGTCAGACGTATGATTCATGTTGAAAATGTGTATGCGGACGCATAAATGAAAGGGTGCGGACGACGCGGACGCATGCATGTTTCGTCCGTTTTGAATCTGTAAAAGATTCATCCGGACGATATAATGCGGACGCTACAATTTGCGTCCGATATGAATCTGTAAAGAATTCATCCGGACGAATGATGCGAACTGTACGGACAAGAAAGTGTGCGTCCGATTTGAATCTGTAATTTTGATTCATGCGGACGCATCACGCGGATGCTGCGGACGCTAAAGCCATGCGTCCGATTTGAATCTGTAATTTTGATTCCTGAGGACGCATCACACGAACGCAGCGGACGATAAGGTTAGCGTCCGCTTTAGGCAGTTTCAGACGACAGTAAGAGATTGCGGACGCCATTACAACGTCCGCATAGTCGTCCTTAACGCCTAATTATACAGTTCAATTAAAGAAATTTGAGTGAATGAATGTTTATACAATTAATATATTGTTGTATAGAAACTATGTAGTCACCAAAGTGACCTAATTTGAAATGATCAATATTAAATTGTGTTATTTATTCATTTAATTATTATGATGTTATTGAAATGTGTTTATTAGTTATAAACTATTAAGTCACCCAAAGGTGGACCATTGTTTATAACTGATAACATTAAAGTGACGTGTTTACATAGTTAATTGATGTGTTTAAACATCCAAAGATGTTAAACATGTTGTGTTAAATATGTTTATAAGTCAATTAAAGATTATAATATCATGAATTGTGTATTTCTTTAAGTATTACCCAAAGGTAAACTTAATGAAATTTTATATGTTTTATTTGGGATCTGGTTAGGATAGATTATTCAATGTATTGATATATGAGCATGTTTGTCATTTGCAGCTACTATGAATTTGTTTGCTTCTGGTAATTCGTCTATTAAGTTCAATGGTCTTAACTACGCTGACTGGTCCGAACAAATCCAGTTTCAACTGGGTGTATTGGATTTGGACCTGGCACTAGTTAATGATAGACCACCAGCTATTACTGAGACCACTTCGGAAGTTGACAAGTCTTATTATGAGGCTTGGGAGCGGTCTAATAGGCTGTATTTGGGCTTGATGAGGATGACGATGGCTGAAAATGTTAAGCCATCAATGCCTAAAGTGAATGATGCAAAGGAATTCATGTCAAAGATTAAGGCATACTCCCAATCAGACATTACTGAAAAGTCTGTTGTGGGAAGCTTAATGAGTGAGTTGACGACCAAGAAATTTGATTGGTCTCAACCCATTCATGACCACGTAACGAGCATGACCAATTTGGCTCAAAGCTTAAGACGTTGGGTATGGATGTGAATGAATCATTTTTTGTTCAATTCATCATCAACTCACATCCAGTGGAGTTTGGCCAGTTCCAGGTGAACTATAACACCATTAAGGAAAAGTGGAACTTTCAGGAGATAAAGGCCATGCTCATTCAAGAGGAAGGAAGGTTGAAGAAGTTAAAGTCTCATACCGTCAACTTAGCAATGCAGAAGGATGCCAAAGGTAGCACATCAAAGCCGCTGAGTAAAAAGAATAAAAAGAAGGGAAATGACCAATTAAAGATTAATGATGGTCAGATCCGTAAAGAGATTAAATGCTTCTTCTGCAACAAAGCCGGACATGTAAAGAAAGATTGTCCTAAAAGAAAGGCTTGGTTCGAAAAGAAAGGTACATTATTTGTTTCAGTATGTTTTGAATCAAATATTATGGAAGTACCTAATAATACTTGGTGGTTAGATTCTGGTGTTACTACTCATGTTTCTCATGTTACGCAGGGATTTCTTTCGATCCATCCCATAAACGGAACTGAAAAGTTCCTGTATATGGGGAACATAATGAAGGCACGCATTGAAGGAATTGGAACGTATAGACTGATCCTGGATACCGGATACCACCTGGATCTAGAAGAGTGTCCTTATGTTCCTGAGTGTGCTAGGAATTTAATTTCTGTTGCTAGGTTGGATTGTAATGGTTTTAATGTTAAGATTGGTGATGGTGTTTTTGCTATGTACAAACATAAATACTGTTATGGTTATGGTATTATAAAAGATGGTTTGTACTCTATCAATCTTGATGTTAAATTTATGAATTCTCTGTTTAATGTGGATCATATGATTGGATTAAAACATGGTGCAACAAATGAAAGTTCAGCTTTCTTATGACATAAGCGTCTAGGTCACATTTTTAAAGAAAGGTTAATGAGGTTAACAAAAAATGAAATTTTACCTCAATTAGATTTTGATGACTGGGACGTGTGTATAGATTGCATTAAAGGAAAGCAAACTAAACACACTTCAAAGTATCCTGCCACAAGAAGCAAAGAACTTTTAGAATTGATACATACCGATATTTGTGGTCTATTCGACATTCCTTCATGGAATGGAGAAAAGTATTTTATCACATTTATAGATGATTTCTCACGTTACAGTTATATATCTACTGCATGAAAAGTCTCAAGCGATGAACGTTATAGAAGTGTTCATCAATGAGGTGGAAAGACAGCTAGATAGAAAAGTAAAAGTAGTGAGATTGGATAGAGGTGGTGAGTACTATGGAGAATTCGATGAAAGTGGACAAAACGAAGGTCCATTTGCAAGGTTTCTCGAAAGTCGAGGCATTTGTGCACAATACACAATGTCAGGTACACCACAACAAAATGGTGTAACTGAAAGGCGGAATCGTACTCTTATCGAAATGGTAAGAAGTATGATTAATAATAGTAATGTACCTATATCATTGTGGATGCACGGTTTAAAGACCGCTGCATATCTGCTGAATAGGGTTCCTAGTAAGGCAGTTCCTAAGACCCCTTATGAACTGTGGACGAGAAGGAAACCTAGTATGAGACATCTACACATTTGGGGATGTCCAGCAGAAGTTAGGATTTATAACCCACATGAAAAGAAGCTCGATGCGAGAACCATTAGTGGTTTCTTCATCGGTTATTCGGAAAAGTCTAAAAGGTACATTTTCTATTGTCCAAAGCATAGTACAAGGATTGTAGAATCTGAAAATGCTCGATTCATTGAGAATGGCATGTTCAGTGGGAGTGATGATTCACGAAATGTGAATATCCAAGAGAATCGGGTGACGGAAACGACACCAAATAATTCTCATCAAGTTGTTGTGCCATATGTTGTATCACAGTCTAACAACATACCGGAACAACAAATGGATATTCAACCCACGCAAGGTGAACGAGTTAATGATGAGCATGTTAACGTTGATCAAGTCATAAGTGATCAACCACAAGTAACAGAATTGCGAAGGTCTGTAAGGGAAAGAAGACCAGCAATTTCTGATGACTATGTGGTTTATTCACTAGAAGAAGAATGTGACTTGAGCATCGATAAAGATCCAGAATCATTCAATAAAGCTATGGAATGTAATGATTCCGAAAAATGGTTTAATGCTATGAAGGAAGAGTTGAAATTTATGGATGACAACAAAGTTTGGGAACTTGTAGAGTTACCTGAAGGAAAGAAACGCGTTGGTTGTAAATGGATTTACAAAACCAAACGCGATTCGAAAGGTAACATCGAAAGGTATAAGGCTAGACTTGTCGCCAAAGGTTACACTCAGAAAGACGGCATTGACTATAAAGACACTTTCTCTCCGGTTTCGAAGAAAGACTCTTTAAGAATAATTATGGCTTTGGTGGCTCATTATGATTTGGAGCTTCACCAAATGGACGTAAAGACCGCCTTTCTTAACGGTGACTTAGAGGAAGAGGTTTATATGGACCAATATTTGAGATTTTCCTTTCCGGGAAATGAAAAGATGGTATGTAAGCTGAATAAGTCAATCTATGGATTGAAACAAGCTTCCAGACAATGGTACATTAAGTTTAATGATACCATTTTTTCATACGGTTTTATAGAGAACACCGTTGATCGGTGTATCTATATGAAGGTCAGTGGGAGTAAGTTTTGTATCCTAGTATTGTATGTTGACGATATTCTGCTCGTTGCAAACAATAAAGGGATGTTACGTGATGTTAAGGATTTTCTCTCAAAAAATTTCGAAATGAAAGATATGGGTGAGGCATCCTATGTGATTGGAATAGAAATATTCCGAGATAGAAATGAAGGATTGCTAGGATTGTCTCAGAAAGGTTATATCGAGAAAATTCTTGAGAGATTTAGAATAGATAAGTGTTCCGCTGGTGTTGCTCCAATTCAGAAAGGGGACAAATTCAGTTTGATGCAATGTCCAAAAAATGATTTGCAACGTAAGGAAATGGAACTTGTTCCATATGCATCATACGTAGGAAGCTTGATGTATGCCCAGACATGTACACGGCCAGATATAAGTTTTGCAGTAGGGATGTTGGGCCGTTATCAAAGTAATCCAGGATTGAATCATTGGAAAGCTGCAAAGAAAGTACTCAGGTACTTACAAGGAACAAAGGACTTCATGCTCATGTATAGAAAATTGAGTCAACTCGAAGTGATTGGATATTCAGATTTGGATTATGCCGGTTGTGTAGACTCGAGGAAATCTACATTTGCCTACGTGTTCCTATTAGTTGGAGAAGCCGTATCATGGGAAAGTGGAAAGCAATCTACGATTGCCACTTCCACTATAGAAGCTGAATTTGTAGCTTGTTTTGAAGCTACAATTCAAGCATTGTGGCTGCGGAACTTTATTCAGGGTCTTAGCATGGTCGAAAGTATAGAGAGACCGCTGAAATTGTATTGTGATAACTCCGCAGCTATGTTCTTCTCAAAGAATGACAAGTACTTGAAAGGAGCAAAACATATAGACTTCAAGTACTTGGCAGTCAAAGAAGAAATACAAAAACAAAGGGTGTGCATTGAGCATATAAGTACAAGCTCAATGATAGCTGATCCGTTAACAAAAGGATTGCCACCTAAAACCTTTAAAGAACATGTTGTAAAGATGGGTTTAGGTGACAAATCTATGTGATTGTAAAAATGTAGCTTGTATCTTGGAACACTTATGAATTCAATGAAAGAAAATGTTTTTGTATGTCTGTTTATTATTCATATTATGGCTATGTACAATGATTGTTTATGAATAATATATGATGGGTTTATAGTGTTCCTCAATTACAGAATTAATGAATTGTATAGTTTGTGATACATGGAAAGAATCATGTTGACATAATTCACATGTGTCTGCCATGATTCGATTATGCAATTCATTATGAAAAGATAACTTGATATAATTCACATTAAAGTACACTATATTAATTAATTGTGAATTCAAGTTATGTCAGCTGGAATTAGCTGAAGCAGCTGAAAAGTACTAGCTGGAATATCAATTGATATTAAAGTTTATAACATGGCCCAAGTGGGAGATTGTTAGATTACATTACGATATACGGCGTTTCTGCATCATCGGAAGAAACGAATTAAAGGAAAGGTCTTAAGGCTGATAAACGGAACTCAACATCGTCTACAAAAGCATTTTATATCATGGACCAAGGTTGGTATTTTCGTTTACTAAAGAATGGTTAAATCAATTACGTTAATGGGAATTAAAGTATTGCAAGCATGTAAAGTAAATAAAAACAATGGGATTAAAGTCGAAAAGTTGAATGAAAATTGCTTACATATTAATCTTTGAAACATTCAATCTTTTATACAAATTCTAATCACCTTGAATAATTACAAGGTGAAAAAGATTTATAACAACTTTAGTGAATATGTTTTATTAGTTTGTTAATTAATTGAATAATCAATAATTTAATTATTTTATCTAATAAAAATAAATACTTGCTAAATAAGTTTTTAGGAAATAGTAGACTGGAGGGGATATAAATTGTTTTCACTTAAAATCTAATTTTTTAAAAATACAGTACAATTTTATAACTAAATGTTAAGAAAAACAATAGCATATGCAATCAAAAAAATATCAATAATATTTTTTCACAACTGTTAAAATATAATGATCCAGAAATAAAATAATAATAATATAAATAGACATCAAAAATTTTTTGATAGAAAGTCAAATTGAAAAAAAAAAATAAAAAGGACTAAATTCTAAAAATTAAGATTTATAATATTCTCGTAAAAATTAAACATTCTACAAATATTCACGAGTAAATGACGAATTCCTCAAAAAATCTAAGTATTTATCTTCTCTTTTTCTCTTCCCTTCCCTGCAAAATTTTTTGGATGCATTATGTTATCCTTGCATTGAAGAAGAGGGTCCCTAGACACCTACCTCACATCAATCACAAGTCTCAGGGTGTGAGAGCAGACTGTCAAGAGTCTGATCTTCTCAAACTACTTTGTCGAACTCAATCGCCGAAGGATCTCCAAATTATTTTTTGTTTTTTTCTGTTTTATTTCTCTTGACCTCATTCACTTTATTTTGTATTAAATTTTTTTT
>JAJTVF010007044.1:0-28584 GCA_022433065.1 Begonia loranthoides
CTTGAAACTTGGTAGTTATTTTTGAGATGGCTAATGAAAGCCTAAACGCATGAAACCTTGTGATAGCTAATGAAAGCTTGAAACTTGGTAGGGCTGGAAAATGAATTCTAACCAGTATGTAACTTTTAAACTTAAAAACTTGGTAATGTATGAGATTAAATATTTATGCACGTGTTTCCACTTACTGAGTTTATCTCACGTTTTAGTCTTGTGATGTAGGTGAATTTTTAACAGATGAGGAACTTGGACTGATCGAGAATTTTTCCGAAGTAGAAGAGCATACAGAGGGAATTATCGAATATGTCAATGATGGGTCAGCAGAATGAATTTTATTACAGTTTTAATATTTCGAGAAGAACTTTATTTAAATGCTTTAGTTTTATTTGAATAAGTTTGCATTTGGTTTTTCGATAAACTACGTTTGATTTAATAAAGTTTTAATTAGATGTTTTGTAGGATTTTGAATATTAGGATTTACTCTAATAAATGGTTTTAAACTATTATGTTGTTTAATTAAATGCTTCCGCCATAAATAACTATTTATTTAACTAATTTTGTAAATTAGGATTTATAACGACAAAATTAAACCTAATTTTGTAAATCGATTTGGAAAAAATTTTAGGGTTTTTAAAATTGGGGATGATATAATTTGTGGCGCCACTCATATACAATCATCAATTTGAATGATGACAATAATTATAAACATACACAATCATCGATTTAAAGATAAATTCGTAATGGTGGGCAGTTTTAGTTTTATGTTTTAAGTTTTCATTGATGCAACATACCTGTTCACCGAAAAGGGTTGATTATCAGGTGAATTTTGAGCAGAAAGACGTTAAATTTTCCAGATCCTATAGCTCCAAGTGACTTAGCTGAGGAAAGACGATAACGCCATCCTCTTCTTTACTCAGATATATTGCTCGCAAATTTGTGCATCTTTGCACTGCAAGTTCTTTGAGCTTCCAAAGACTTTTAGCGCTACTGCATTCCAAGACATATTTCAATTCCTCGCATGATTCCACTTTAATGGTAGTTAGATTAGTAAGAGCCACAGATTCAGCAGGAAACTGCCACAAGTGAGGTAAACTCGGAAGATCGTTTAGCCTCAAGTGTTCCAACTTGCTAACAAACAAGCTCGGAACTTTGCCTTGGCTGATCTCTTTCAACAATGGAAGACTGACAAGATGTAGTTGTTGCAGAGAGGGAGTTTCGGGTTCATATTCAAATTCATTCATGTCCAAGACGTAATTCACATCATCACAGCGATTGACGATAAGCTCCTTCAATGATTCATATCCACCTAAGTGAGAAGGAAGGGCAACTGATATACCTGAAATATCTTCCAAGTCTAGATGTTGAGCTCTCTTCATTAGCATTTTGATTCCTGCTTTTGAGAGCACATTTTCGGAAAGAGGTGTAAGCTTTAACATTTGTGAACTTGAGCAGAAAATATTCTTCCTTTCGAGATCATCATCACCTATTGATGAATATTCTTCTCGTCCTCCTTAAACGGACTCTTCCCAAAAGTCCAGTAGCACTCCCTGTACTTTCCCTTCAGCTCTTCCATCAACGCCCAGTAGTGATCCTTGTAGATCCTACCGAGTTGCTTGACTCGACGTGATCGGCGCTCGAGAACCTCTCGCCGGGTCAAATATTGGAAGCTGGCGAGGGCTAAATCTTGGTCTGACCCGTCGATGATTATCGGAGACAGAGGAGGAGGTTGAGAAGAGGTAGGAGGCGTCGTAGACTCCACCATTGGTGAGACTTACAAAGCTAGGGTTTTCAGATGCGAGTGGTTTGTGGGGATTAGGGGCTGTGAGCAGTAAATGATGCGGCGAAGAATAAATTATGAGAAGCGGAGTTAAAAACAAAAGGACATAATAGTAATTGCAGAATCTTATGTATTATTTATTTTACTAATTTAAGTTTCTTTTTAGGTCATTAAAAAAATATACATAGGTTAACTGGTTAAGTGACAATGAAAAAACTAAATAATTTTTATTAATAAATAAAATATTAAACTCTCATAAATAAATGAGTTAAATATAATTATCATATTTTTTGTTAAAAATTTTAAATTTTTTTCGCAATGGAAGACAAATATCTACTGTGATAAAATTATTTTTTTATAGCAGAAACGTGTATTCTTATGAGGAAAGTAAGTTATATTATAAGAATGCTTTCTAAAGCAGAAGACAAATATTTCATACGAAAAGAATGTTTTCCTTAGTAGAAACGTGTTTTTCATTCTCATATTATTTAATGTATTTAAATATATTATTCTAGATATAATAATTGAACCATTTTTTAATATCAACATTTCTATTGTTCCCCGACTTAGTTTTGAAAATTTGTAGGGAGAAAAAATTTGATAGGGGTTGGAAACACATCAATTGAGATACTAATCGAGTTTGAGGTTGAAATTGTACTTGAAGTTTTAATTCTTGGGTTGTGCTGAGAAAATTAAGATTTTGCAACGGAAGACAAGTATTCGCTGCAAAAAATATCATTTTTACAGCGGATATTTTTCTTTCGCTAGAGAAAATAAGTCATTGATTGCAACTATCCACTACGATTTTTTTTTTAATTTTTAATAAAAACATGATATAAATGTTTGTTTCTTTCATTTTCATAATTTAAGGCTTTATTATTAGCAAAAAATTATCTAGTCATTATTTATTTTTTTGGTAAAAAAAAGCCATATCTATGGTCTGGATAGATGTAATTCTTTAAAAAATGACAAAATTTAAAATAAATTACTATAATTCGCTAAAGTAGTCTAAAATATAAATTTATTTAGATTCAACAATTTTAAAATTTAAAATTTTACTAGTAATATTGCAACATGTACATTGACGTTACGATGACATAGTTCTAGTAATATTTTTTTGCTGCCATTGATTTATTTGAACATACTTCTATCAATAAATATGGCAAAGATGACTTGTTGAAAATCAAAGAATTTTCGTAGTTTTTTTTTTATTAAATTACATAAAAATTAACTCTTATGATTGCATAGGCAATGAGCTACCTAAACAAGTGAATCGTAATTTATGTGAGTTCTATAATTCAATATTGTATTCTCGTTTTTTTTAATTATTATTTCCATATTTTTACTTTTTTGTATGTATTTATATGTTAGAGTTTTGGTCTACGTTAAAAATTTCAGTAAGACTAGAATTTTTGCGATTTCTAAGTGTGATGTTCGAGTTTTAGTTTTAGAGTGGGAAAGAATCAACTAATTGATTCTCGGTTAAACGACTATTTAAACAGTTAATTGTGAACAATATCTAAAAAACACAAGTAAGAATCATGCTTGGTCAAGAGCATTTTGGAGCTAACCTCATATCCTAAGCGAATAAGGTGGTAATACTGGGCAATGACTTGGCTAGAACCTCCAATTGTCAAATGCTAGTCTTCGTCCAATCAAAGAATTTGAAGGAAGATCTTGGAAACTAAGTATAAGATTAGGATACTGTACCAAAACACAAATTAACAGCTTTCGAAACGAGCACTCTGATCAATGTCAATCTGATTTGGTTACCTTTGGAGAAATTGAGGGTGAAAGTAGGTTGATCTGCTCCAAATACTTTATACATAATCCTTAAAATTATCACGTTGCTTGTATGTTAATGTCTAGTTTTATGACTTAAAAATTATTCATTTGCTCGTTATTTTATTATAGATAATGTTAAATTTATTCTTTAATTTTACACTATAATATTTCTTTAATCTGGTACTTCTATATTATTTATTAATTTGTATAATAATTATAATAAATAATGAAAATAAGATATTAATTAAACTGAATAATTAGGTAAACAATGAAACCCAATTCTTAAATTGGTTGTAACTATCCATTACGATTTGATTAAATTTTTAATAAGATGTTTGTTAAGTTTATTTTTTATAATTTAATATTTTATTTATTAATCAAAATAGTTTATTCAGTATTTATTTTTTTGGTTAAAAAACAAGCCATTTCTGGTCATAATTGATGTTATTTTTAAAATGATAAAATTTAAATAAATTACAATAATTCAACCTAAGTATTTTAAAATATAAATTTATTTAGATCTAACTATATTTTAAATTTAATTTTAGGGAAACTGACAAATCAATAATTGTGGTTTCAGTCAATGACAAGTCAACCATTATGGTATATTTTTTAACAAGTTAACAACTGACGTATGGAAAAATGACAAATCCAACATCGGTGTCACGTTTTCTGTTAAAAATGAAAAGGCGCCGCGGCGGTTCGTTGACAAAACGCCGCGGCGCAGTGATTTTAAAGGAAAAAATAGCAGCGTTGTCCTAGGACACCGCAGGGGTGTCCCGGGACAACGCCGCAATTTGAGCTGGAAAAATTTTTGATCGCAGATTTGAGGGCTTAAACGATTGATTTTGGGCCCAAGAGAGGGGGTTATAGGGTAAACCTCATGACAAGTTATAGATCTCTGAGAGAGCTTCAATTTGATACCTTCTGCAGCCGATTCTGACACCTGTAGTAAAAGTTATGGTATTTTGAAGTTGAAGATATCAAAAATCAAATAAAAACATTGGATTCGAAAAACATATACATAAGAACTTTGAAGTAGCCATGAAACACTAAAAATCAAGGACTGCAGTGGACTTTGAAATAGCCATGCATGAAAAACAGAGTCTCTATGTGTATGTTTTACGAATATAATGTTTTTATTTGATTTTTGACCTCTTCAACTTCAAACGACCATAACGTTTGCTACAAGTGTCAGAATCAGCTGCAGAAAGTATCAAATCGAAGCTCTCTCAGAGATCTATGACTTGTCATGGGGTTTACCCCATGATCCCCCTCTATTGGGCCCAAAATCAATCGTTTAAGTCCTCAAATCTGCGATAAAAAATCTTTCCAGCTCAAATCGCGCCGTTGTCCCGGGACGCCTCGGCGGTGTCCCAGGACGCCCATGCGGTGTCTTGGGACAACGCCGCGATTTTTGCCTTTAAAATCACTGCGCCTCGCCATTTTGTTTACGAACCGCCGCAACGCCCCTTCATTTTTAACGGAGAACGTGATACCGATGTTGAATTTGTCATTTTTTCATACGTCAGTGGTTAACTTCTTAAAAAAATAAATTATAGTGGTTAACTTGTCATTGATCTCAAACCACGATGGTTAATTTATCATTTTTCCTTAATTTTATTACCAACTAATGCCTCCGTCTTACTCCATTAAAAACAGTCACTTCCATTTACTTCATTAAAAAGGTCACTTCCATCTCTGTGTCAAACCAGATGTATCAATCCCCCTTTATCCAACATCTTCCCATCACAAATTAACCGATTCATCGTTGAATTTGTCTGGGTTTTCTCGAACCCAAAGAAAGTCATTGTGAATGGGTACTTTTCTTGCAGAGCTGAATCTGCCATCTCCACTTTTATTACAGAGACCTTGAGGTAGCTTCTAAAGGATCTCTGACCAAAAGCTCATCGAAAGAGACAGCCATGGTTCTGTCTACAAAGCCGTTCCCCGAGGCCGTCTGGTGGCTGTGAAAAAACCCTTGAGAAGCCAATGTTTTGCTTCTCGTCCCACTTTATCGTCTTCTTCAGTAGAAATGACCAACGAGGTGGAAAATGAGATGGAGATTTTGTCGAGAATTCAGAGACCGAGCTTGGTAAATTTGGTAGGTTTTACAAATGAGTCGAAGGATAGGCTTCTGGTTGTTGAATTTATGAGCAATGATATGCTTTACAATGTTCTACCTTCAAGTTCTAGGGCACCAAATTGGGGTAGAAGGATTCGATTAGCTCTGCAAACAGCTAAAGCAGTCGAAATCCTCCATTCCTCAAATCCGCCTGTAATTCACAGAGATATTAAGTCTGCAAATGTTCTAATTGACCATAATTTCAACGCAAGACTGGGAGATTTCGGACTTGCAATTCAAGGCTACGCCAAAGATTATCGTCTTCGATCGACTCTGCCTGGAGGAACAATGGGTTATCTCGATCCATCTTATGTAACACCAAATAATCTTAGCAAAAAAACTGATCATCTCTTCGATCTGACATATTTGGGTTTAGTATTTTAAACACTTATCCTTCAAATAGTAGATGCTATGTGAAGACAGAGGTTTCTTCCTCAAATCGCCAATTTAATTTGAGGATTGGGTTTGACCATCTTAGGGAGAGAGAGAAGATGCTTTTTAACAATGGAGTAACGGTGAGTGTAGATAGATAAGGGCTTAAATATTGAGGTATAAAAATTTAAAATTTAAATTTCAAGTTATTAATTGAAGCGATCTTATATTTTAAGTCATATTAACAATTATCCTTTATTTTTTTTTTAATTATTATCATCACATATTTACTTTTTGGCATGTATTTTTATATTTGCTATATATATTCATTCTCATAGTGGAAACGAACAAAACTTCGATACATTCTTTGCGATCGAATATAAAATTATAAAATATATTCACAATCTTAATCGAGTAAAATGGAAGATTCTAAAATTAATTTAAATTATGATAACTGTTTTTAATTGTATAACATACTTTACATTATTTTGAGTTAATTATAATGGATTGTTATATCATTTGTTAATACATTGTGTGAGGCGGATGTCTCTCTTTACGATGATGGGCTCGTCTCGTTTAATAGGATTGTGTAGAAGAGTTTTTTTTTTTTTTTTCTCTTTTACACATCCCTAACTAACAAGATTTTCGTATATAGTTGGTTTTGTCAATATGCAAAGCTCAATTTCTATAAATAGAGAGTCTATGGAAAGGAAGAATGCCTACAAAGTAAACGTTTGAATTTTATTTTGAAAAATAAAAATTCTTAAATTAAGCTCTATCAATTGAATTTTAAAATATTAGTTTAAAAGAGTAAACGTTTACCCTTCTTGTTTCAAAATTTTTTTATGATGCGGTAATATTTTATTTTTTCACTATCTATTTCAAATCTATATTAAGATGTCACAGTTAGGTGAAGAACTGCTTTTAGACCATCAACTACACTTGCAAACATGAAAAAATCCTAATTTTAAAGTAAAAATTCAGCCAAAAAATGATAATTAAATTGCAAATGCATTGATGCACAATCTCGAGGATAACATATGACTTTGCTTCCGTGTTGAAGAAAACTCTCTTAATTTATGACCAACATTTCCTTTAGTGATCTTACAAGGAACATAAGTCTTTCCATTGTAAATTTGTATGGAGCAATTAACAAATTTCGTCAAAATAGAAGATCAACGTTATAAAAATTTCCTCTTAAAATAAGCGACTGAAGATTTAAAAACAATTAATCTTCCTTGCCATTTTACCTAAATATTTAGAAGACAGATTGCATGCACCAGAAAAGCTCTTGTAATTTTGTCTCCAGTGCGAACCTCTCTTCCTCCATAACCAAATAAGTCTGTAACGTAATTTTAACTTCAATTCTTGACAAAGAATAGCATTATAACAACAAATCCAATTAAGAAACTACACAAACTTGAATTGAATTTGAAGCTAAGTTGGTAGAGTTACGAGCAATGATCGATCGAGCCATCTACAACAACACCCTTGTCCAAAAGCCGCAGCTTTTCGGAATCAGTGCTTCACTCGTTGAATAATTTCTGACCTTTAACTTCTGTTGTTCCCAACGAGAAATATGATTGTGTCTTGACATGATCAAATCTTATAATTTATAATTTTATTTCTCGAATAATGGATGTTTTCCAAGTTCACTAACTATCGTCAATCATATTATAATTTCACAATAACTGAATCCAAGTTCCAACGAACAAAAATACCTTACAAACCATGTCAAAGCTTAATCACGAGCTTATAAATTTCACTTCATATTCAATACCTCAAATCAACCTTTCCTTCTCATTTTATGTTTTCGAATTGTGACACGTATGCATAATTGTTCTCTTTCTAGCTATATGTGCGACTAACAAAATAAGTCATAGTTATTACAAAAAGTAAATATATATTTTTAAATATATCATGATAACACGTAACTTACTCTTTAACATCTTTTTATCGAATCTTGATTTTTGGGCTAAAAAAATGTTTAAAGAAATATGAAAATCATTCATTCCGAAAGAGAACTGAGCACGCCCCTATCGGTTTGTAGATTCACAAAACAACATCCAACTTAGCTTGGTTCCAAATAGAATCGAATTTGAGCTGTTTTCACCGATCTTGCTTCATTATAGGTTTGTTTTTTGTTTTTGAGATTGCTTTTGTCTTTTTGTAATTATACAAAAAATTATTTAAAAAATATTAATAACCAGCAAATTTAATTTGATTCCATCTATTTTTCCAAAACTGAAACCTGGAACATTGTTTTCCTACAATTGGGACGAATATGATCCATCCCTAAGAGATAGTCTAGGCAATAGCTATCATACGACGCATACAGAATAATAGCATAATTTGTCACAATAATCCGCCTACAATAAAACTCTTAGTTCCCAACCACAAGCTCACCGTCCAATTAAAATCCTTGAGATTATTAAATTTGGACGAACCTCAACGAGACATACAACTTAGCATTACTCTTCCACAATTCAAAATCAATCCTAAATTATAGGGTAATTATCATTTAATACCTTATAATTTGGGATATTTTTTATTGAGTATTGACACCCTCAAGTTTCATTTTTTTTACAATGTCACCTCCGTTTTTCTGCTGTTAACTTCGTTTGTTCTTGCTGTTAACTAAAGCCTCCCGATTGCGAGAAGAACTGAAGACTCTGAACTGAGCTCCCGAGAACAGAAGGCGAAGGCGAAGGCGATCGAAGGCGAAGGCGAAGGCGGGCGAAGGCGACCCGACTCTGCAAAAGCGACCCCCGGCTCGGCGAAGACGAGCCCTGCTCTACGAAGGCGACCCCCGGCTCGGCGAAGACGAGCCCTGCTCTGCGAAGGCGACCGAACCGTGCTCTGCGAAGGCTACCCAGTGCGCTGCCAGGCCCTTTTGCAGCTCCATTCTGCTGGTTCCGAGGGAAGATACACGCAGGGTACGTAAACGGAAGCCCGATTCTTCGTCTGTTCTTGGTTGCAACTTATCGACTGTTCTTGGTTTCAAATCTGGTTGCAACTTATTGATTGGCACAATTTTATGGATCAATATGATTATTAGATGCAGCCAAATAAGACATGCTTAATTGCTCCCTATTGAAATTGAAATTGAAATTGCAGAATTGAAATTGATGCAGAATTGGCTTCAAATTGCAGAATTGTTGCTATAATTGACAAACGTTTTTTAACTTCAAAGGTGTCGGGTAAAAACAAATAAAACTTGAGGGTGACAGATAAAAACTACCCGAAACTATAAAGTATTAAATGATAATTACCCTAAATTATACTATATATGCACTTATGGATTTGTGCCCTCTTGTGATTATAATTATGAGAAATTGATGGTTATATTAAAATATATATTTAATATTACTTTAATTTTAAACAAGAAAAATTAATAAGACAATAATTGAATTGTGAAATCAATAACAACTTAACCACTATATAATTTTTACTAAAAAAATACTCAATTATGAAAAATGAACAACCCAAATATTGCTGTTATATTTTCTGTTAAAAAATAATTTCTCTTGTATTTTTTTCTCTTCTTTTAGGTAACGCAAGAGAATTTTTTTTTTATTTTGCATTTCTATCTTCATTCAATATTTCATAAGTGAGTCGTGCCATGGATGAAGACGCAAACCGGGGGCCGAGAGCATCCCAAATGTCCGAGGCTGTGTCGTAGCAAACGATTTGGGGAAGAATGTCGTCGGACAGAGATGAGAAGATCCAACTCATGATGAGCCAGTTATAGCGCTACTAGAGAGTGAAGTCGGGATTTGGTTGAGGTGAAAGAGAGTCAATGAATTGAGGGGGCGCGGGATAAGAACCATCCAGGATATGGTCAATACCATTGGCGATTACGACATTAAGCAATTGAGCCTTCCAGACAATATAGTTGTTGGAATCGAGTTTGATAGTTAAGGTTTGGTTGACTGAAGGAAAGGGATGGAGGGAAGGAGCTGAAGGTGAAGGAGGAGCTGTGGTGCTAGATGAAGCCATGTTGGATGAAGCCATGTTGGCTCGATACCATGAAACGAAGTGTATAGTTTGTTGAAAAAGGGAAAAGTGAAAGCAGAGAGAAAAGGCTGAGAGAAGACAAAATGTTACTGATTTCTTTTACTTCTCTTGTTTGTACATATATATATACTGGGAGAATATTAGAAAAGACAAAACACTATAATATTATGTAATATCTTGATATCCATAATAAGATTAAATAAAGATAATTGGAAATTAATTGGGTATATTTGGATTATTGAGAATTATTTTGGAAAAAACTGAATGGACGAAAGTGAATTGGTCCGATAATAATCATCAAACAATTTTAGAATAAATTAATGATTTGATACGAGTAGAAAATAATTTAAGAATTAAATTAAATTAAATTGAAGGTGGAAATGATTAAATTAAGGGAATGATTTGATTAAAAGTAAAAAAAAAAACAAAAGGAAGGGCGGAGGCCATTCCTTCGGGTGGAAGTAGGGAGAAAGGGAGATGAGGGATCGGAGGGGAGAGGCGACGGTGAAACGAGAACAACCGACGGTGAGATGGAGATGGACGGCCGAGCGAAGTGGGCGATGGCGACCGTAGAGAGCGAGCGGCTGCGAGTAACGGGAATCGACAACCTCACGGCTAGGGCTCGCTTCGGCTCCGCCAAGCGTCGTTTTTCCTGCGACGAAATGAGGTATATTCCTCAATTTTCTTCGTTTCTTGCATTTTCTAGTTATTATCGTCGGTCGGAGGCATCATTCATCGGCAACGATGGTATTCCCTGCACTGGCAGTGTGAGTACGGACACGAACCGCTAACCAGCTGAGCCTGAACCAAGTTTGGACAGTTCGGACTGTAACATTGTCAGCAAGGCCGACAATCAACCACCCCTCTAGCACTCTGCATTAATGGCAGAGTGGGATCACCTAGTGAGGTTGGCTGTAATTGAAGACACTTTGTCGGCTGGAGTTATGATTTGGTTGATTGGTGGATAAAATTGATGAATAAATTAGAGGCAGTGGTATGGCAGAGAGGAGAAGGTTCCAAAATTGATCTGTGATCAAGGTACTATTAGTTGAAAGTGAAGCCCGATGATATACCCAAGACAGCATTCCGCACACGCTATGGACATTATGAATTTTTGGTGATGTCCTTTGGACTTACCAATGCTACGGCAGCCTTCATGGATTTGATGAACCATGTTTTCCGGGATTATCTGGACAAATTTGTTATCGTCTTCATTGACGACATTCTAATCTATTCTCGGTCGGAAGAGGAACATTGTGAACATCTACGAATGGCCTTAACTGTTCTCAGTCAACACCAATTGTACGCAAAGTTCTCAAAATGTGAATTTTGGCTGAACAAAGTCGGCTTCTTAGGCCATGTTATTTCTGCAGAAGGCATATCTGTTGATCCAGCAAAAATACAGGCAGTAGTAGATTGGATACCACCGAAAAATGTTGAAGAAGTAAGAAGTTTCCTCGGATTGGCCAGTTATTACAGGCGTTTTATTGAAGGATTTTCAAAGATCGCTTTACCACTCACGAGTCTGACAAAGAAGAATACCCGATTCTGGTGGTCTAGCGAATGCGAGAATAGTTTCCAAGAGTTAAAACGCAGATTAACTACAGCTCCAGTTTTGACCTTGCTCTCCGAGGAGGGAGAATTTTGTATATATTGTGACGCATTGAAAATGAGTTTAGGTGGAGTTCTTATGCAGCATGGAAAGATTGTTGCCTATGCATCTCGACAGTTAAAAGCACACAAGAAAAATTATCCTACCCATGATCTGGAGGTCGCAGCTGTGGTCTGCGCTCTCAAGATTTGGAGACATTATCTTTATGGACAGCATTGCGAAATTTATTCAGATCACAAAAGCCTTAAGTACATCTTTACCCAGAAAGAATTGAATATGCGTCAAAGACGATGGCTTGAATTTGTCAAGGATTACGACTGCGAAATTAAGTATCATCCAAGGAAAGCCAATGTGGTTGCAGATGCTTTTAGCCGCAAGACTTCTGTGATGAGTATGTTATGCAGAAACATGCCCGAAAAACTTCAACGGGATCTTCAGGAGTTTGATATACAGATGATTCCAACGCCTTTGGATGTGATCTTGGCTAAGTTAACTTTAAGACCATCAATTCTTGAACAAATTAAAGAAGCCCAGACGATGAAGTGTGCAAAGACTTTAAGTTGAATCCGACCCTCCCGAAGTATCAGCATTTCTCTACATCTGTTGATGGCATGGTTAAGTATAAAAACCGATGGTATGTTACCGAAGACGCGACAATTCGGATGAAGATCTTAACTGAAGCCCATACTTCCAGTTTCTCGGCACATCCAGGATGTAGTAAGATGTATCGAGATTTGAAGACTCATTATTATTGGCCAAATATGAAGTATGAAATTGCAGAATTTGTGTCAAAGTGCCACATTTGTCAACGTGTCAAAGCCGAGCACCAACGACCTGGTGGAAAACTCCAGCCATTGCCAATTCTTCAGTGGAAATGGGAACATGTCACTATGGACTTCGTCACCTGTTTACCCAGGACAAGTAAAGGGTACAATGCTATTTGGGTAATTGTTGATCGATTAACAAAGGTGTCGCATTTCCTGCCAATATCTATGACTGATACGTTGAGCCAATTGGTCGAATTGTACATTAAGGAAATCGTTCGGCTTCACGGTGTTCTAGTTTCTGTTGTATCGGACTGTGACCTGCGTTTTACTTCGGCTTTTTGGAGGAGTTTAAATAGAGCAATGGGCACCGAATTGAAGTTCAGTACAACGTTTCACCCTCAGACCGACAGTCAAAGTGAACGAACTATTCAGACGCTCGAGGATATGTTGCGTGCTTGCATTCTCAAATTTCAAGTCAAATGGAAGAAATTCTTACCATTGGTAGAGTTTGCATACAATAACAGTTTCTAGGCCACTATTGGTATGACACCTTAGGAAGCTCTATATGGAAGGAAATGTAGATCCCCTTTGTATTGGGATGAGGTTGGTGAAGCCGAACTTCTGGGTCCTGAGATTGTTAAAGCAACGGTTGGAAAGGTAGCCATGATTAAGCAAAGGATGTTAGCAGCCCAAAGTCGTCAAAAGAGTTATGCCGATAACTGACGTCAGGACTTGGAATTCAATGAAGGGGACCGGGTGTTTCTTAAGGTATCTCCCTTCAAGGGTATCATTCTGTTTGGCAAGAGGGGAAAGCTCAATCCTCGTTACGTGGGACCTTATGTGATCACCGAAAGGATAGGACCTGTCGCGTACAGACTACAATTACCAGATTCCATGGCAGGTGTACATAACGTCTTCCATGTATCTATGCTCAAGAAGTGTCTTGGTAATGCGGCAATGTTAGCCCCTCTTGATAATAATATGAATAATGATGTCGTCGTTCAGCCCAATTTGAGTTACAATGAAAGACCCGTTCAGATCCTAGACTCGAAAGTGAAAGAGCTGCGACGTAAACGGATTTCGCTGGTCAAGGTTCTATGACAGAATCATAGTCATGCGAGAAAGAAGACGATATGAGGGCTAAGTACCCCGAGCTATTTAGTAGCTAAATTTTGGGGACAAAAACGATGTTATTTTGCTCGTGTACGCAATATTAGATTTTGGAGACAATTATATCTGACATTTACGTTTTAATAATTGTTATTATGATGAGTGAATAATAATAATAATAATAATACATAAAATAATATTAAAAAAAGAAAAAAGAAAAAGTTCACGTTTGCCCTTCGGATGATATATCGCATATGATCAAAGGACTTGAACATTAATTGGTATTTTGTTAATTGAATGGTACTCCACTAAATTGGATTTAAGATAATCTTTCAAAAAATTGGAAAGGATTATAGAAGTATAGTATGGTATAGTTAGTAGTTACTTTGGTAGCTAGATTGACAGAATGGTGACGATGAGCAAATTTCGAGGACGAAATTTATATAAAGAGGGAGGAATGTAATATCTTGATTTCCATAATACGATTAAATAAAGATAATTGAAAATTAATTAGGTATATTTGGAATATTGAGAATTATTTTGGAAAAAACTGAATGGATGAAAGTGAATTGGTCCGATAATAATCGTCGAACAATTTTAGAATAAATTAATGACTTGATACGAGTAGAAAATAATTTAAGAATTAAATTAAATTAAATTGGAGGTGGAAATGATTAAATTAAGGGAATGATTTGATTAAAAGTCAAAAAAAAAAAAAAAAAAAAAAAAAAAAAGAGGAATGGCAGAGGCCATTCCTTCGGGTGGAAGCAGGGAGAAAGGGAGAGGGGGGATCGGAGGGGAGAGGCGACGGTGAACTAGAACGACTGACGGCGAGATGGAGACGGACGGCCGAGCGAAGTAGGCGACGGTCGGGCAGCTACTGCGACGGCGACGAGGGAGAGCGAGCGGCTACGAGCAATGGGAATCGACTACGTCATGGCTAGGGCTCGCTTCGGCTTCGTCAAGCGTCATTTTTTCGGCGACGAAATGAGGTATATTCCTCAATTTTCTTCGTTTCTTGCATTTTCTGGTGATTGTCGTCGGCTGGAGTCATTCGTCGGTGATTTACAATCGCTGATGCTACTCCCTGCACTGGCAGTGTGAGTACGGACACGAACCGCGAAGCAGCCTAGTCTGAACCAAGTTTGGACGGTTCGAACTGTAACATTGTCGGCAAGGCCGATAATCAACCACCCCTCTAGCACTCTGCATTATGGCAGAGTGGGATCACCCAGTGAGGTTGGCTGGAATTGAAGACACTTTGTCGACTGGAGTTATGATTTGGTTGATTGGTGGATAGAATTGATGAATAAATTAGAGGTAGTGGTATGGCAGAGAGGGGAATGTTCCTTCGTGGATTGTAAAAACAGAGAAGGAAGGAGAGTTGCAAGGAGTGTCTGGAAAGTGGTCTGGGAATTGTGCAGAGTGATCTCCAACAATTGCGTAAGGAATGGGTGTGTCTTGGCTTTCTATGCCCTACCCACAAGTATTGTTGCATTGGTTCTTGTTTTACAATTTTATGCAACTCCTGATTTATAATTTCCTGCACTTATCTTAGTGAAAACCAATAGCACGAAATGATTTGATAATGTTTAAGGATATGCTTGATAAATATGATGGAAAGAAGAAGATGATGATTATGATGGAAAGAGAAGCCAAGTGATTGTTATGAATAAGTTTTCTGGTGTAGAATCATAAACTGTTTTTCTGGTGTAGAATCATAAATTGTAGTTTCCTTGCTGAACTTGTACAAATGTGTGTTATGACTCATATGATTCATGACAAGGATTGAAGATATGAAATCTACTATGATAATGATTAAGGAAAGGAAAAATGAGATCCTAAGCAAAGGAAGATGTTAGGTATAGTTTTCTGGTGTATTATGCAGTTTCTGGTTTATGTTTTCTAGATGCTATGCAAATGGTTTAAGATATATGTTTTATGACGTTTACATGAGAAGAAAAGAAGCAATTTCATGATAAGTAACGCAAGACAAGTAAAGAATGAGTTAAACATAGAAACGGAAAATAGTATAAAGAGTAGTG
Source organism: Begonia loranthoides (assembly GCA_022433065.1). Classification (NCBI taxonomy): domain Eukaryota; kingdom Viridiplantae; phylum Streptophyta; class Magnoliopsida; order Cucurbitales; family Begoniaceae; genus Begonia; species Begonia loranthoides. Next base: position 15,608 of record JAJTVF010007044.1, read on the forward strand.
TGAAATGATGCTATTGTTGAGTTTCTGCATCTTTTGTTCACCAAGTATTAGGTGTACAGATTTCATGCCTTTTCGGCTTAATATGTTTAGTATAATAATTACCAAAAGTTTAGCATGATAATTACCAAAACTACTTTTAATAAGGATAAGTGAAGAGAGAAAAAGGATTTAGGTGTGTGTGTGTGAATATGCTGGTTTATTTCTTGTCCTGGTTTTCTATTTAGATTTTATCATTGTTTCCATTGTTACATGCTAATGTTATTGGTTTTCATGCACATGTGTTTAGTCTTAATAACTGAATGGAAGTAGAGATGATTTAAAGAAAGTGTAAAATTAATCAACATGCTAGAATTGTATCACTAGGATGAAAGGTAATGCAAATGAAATTGAATGAGAAGCATGAATTGCATCGTTCTGTTCTTAGTTCTTTCTTATATATATGCTCCTTGTTTCGTTATTGTGTCTTTCTTATATATATGCTCCTTGTTTTGTTATTGTGTAATGTTGTTTAAGGAATAGTTAGATTGAGTCCATGATTAATAGTTCGTGAATTTCCCAACGTCTTTCTTGACGATCTTCCAGGTTTACCGCCTCGTCAAGAAATTGAATTCAGAATTGATCTTTACCCTGGAACCGAGCCTATTTCAAAGAATCTGTATTGTATGGCGCCAGTGGAACTTCACGAATTAAAGACGCAGTTGGATGAATTGATCAGTAAGGGGTTTATTCGCCCAAGTTTCTCTCCTTGGGGTGCGCCTGTTCTTTTCGTAAAGAAGAAGGATGGTTCAATGAGGATGTGTATCGACTATCATGAATTGAACAAAGTGACAGTGAAGAACAAGTATCCTTTGCCGTGGATCGATGATCTATTCGACCAGTTAAGTGGAGCCAAGGTGTTTTCAAAGATTGATCTTCGATCGAGATATTATCAGTTACAAGTTAAGCTTGAGGATGTACCCAAGACTGCCTTTTGTACAAGATATGGACATTACGAGTTTCTTGTGATGTCATTTGGATTAACTAATGCACCTGCAGCTTTTATGGATCTTAACTAATGCACCTGCAGCTTTTATGGGTCTTATGAACTGAGTTTTCAAGGAGTATTTAGATAAGTTTATCATCGTCTTCATTAACGTTATTCTTATTTATTCTCAATCTGAGGAAGAGCATTGTGAACATCTTCGCATTGCGCTATCAGTTCTTGCTCGATATGTTCTCAAAGTGTGAGTTTTGGTTGCAAGAAGTCAGTTTCCTTGGCCATGTTGTTTCCAAAATGGTATTGCGGTTGACCCAGCAAAGATTCAAGCGGTTATTAATTGGGTTCAGCCAAAGAATGTTGGTGAAGTAAGGAGTTTTCTAGGCTTGGCCTGATATTACAGAAGATTTATCGAAGGATTTTCCAAACTCGCCTTACCCCTCACAAAATTGACAAAGAAAGATGTTCGTTTTTGGTGGTCTGACGATTTCAAGCAAAGTTTCCAAGAATTGAAGTGTCGTTTGACATCTGCTCTTGCATTAACTTTGCCTGTTGAAGAAGGAGATTTTTGTATTTATTATGATGCTTCTAAGAAAGGTCTTAGTGGCGTACTTATGCAGAATGGGAAAGTCATCGCTTACGCCTCTCGACAGCTTAAGCCTCACGAAGTTAATTACCCTACACATGATTTAGAACTCACAGCGGTGGTTTTTACACTAAAAATTTGGAGACATTATTTATATGGAAGACATTGTGAGATTTATACGGATCACAAGAGCCTTAAATACATATTTACGCAAAAGGAGCTGAATATTAGGCAACGTCGATGGTTGGAATTCGTGAAAGATTATGGTTGTGACATCATGTATCACCCCGGAAAAGCAAATGTGGTAACGGATGCCCTAAGCCGCAAGGTTGCAGTGATGAGTATTATGTGTTGTGAGATGCCCAAGAATTTGCAGAAAGATATGTCGGAGTTGGAAGTTCAAATGGTACCGTCTAACTTGGATGTAATTTTATCAAAGTTAACGTTATTTCCTTCTATTTTGGAACAAATCAAAGAAGCTCAATTGGAGGACGATGTCTGTAAGAATTTTGATCCAATATTGTCAGCATACCAAGATTATTCTATGTCAGTGGATGGAATTATTAAGTTCAAGAATCGCTGGTATGTGCCCAACGATAGTGAGTTGAGAAAGAAGATACTGCAAGAAGTTCACTCCTCTAATTTCTCTATTCATCCGGGAGGTAATAAAATGTATAGAGATCTCAAGACACAATATTTCTGGCCTCATATGAAGCAGCATGTCACGAGAGTTGTAGCATCATGCCAAGTTTGTCTGCGAGTGAAAGCTGAGCATCAACATGCTGGAGGAAAACTTCAACCTTTACCGGTTCCCGAATGGAAATGGGAACATGTTACGATGGATTTTGTCACTCATTTACCGAGGAATGCAAATAGAAATGACGCGATATGGGTGATAGTAGATCGGTTAACTAAGGTTTCTCACTTCTTACCCGTATCCATGACTTCTTCGATGAGCCAACTTGCTGAATTGAATGTGAAAGAAATTGTTTGTCTTCATGGAACTCCAGTTTCTATTGTTTCTGATCGAGATGCACGTTTTACTTCGAGATTTTGGAGAAGTTTAAACCAAGCTAATGGTACTGATTTGAAGTTTAGTACTGCTTTCCATCCTTAAACAGACGGACAAAGTGAGAGAACAATTCAAACACTCGAGGATATGCTTCGTGCTTGTGTGCTTGAATTTCATGTTGGATGGGAGAATATTCTGCCTTTGGTCGAATTTGAGTATAATAACAGTTATCAAGCGACTATTGGGATGCTTCCTTACGAAGCATTATATGGTAGGAGGTGTCGATCTCCGTTATATTGGAGTGAAGTGGGTGAAGCTAAGCCCTACGGAACAGAATTAGTTCAAGAAGCAGTCGACTCAGTGGCTATTATTAGACAAAGAATGTTAACTGCTCAGAGCCGACAGAAGAGTTATGCGGATAATCATCGACGAGATCTAGAGTTTGACGAAGGTGATTATGTATTCTTGAAGGTTTCGCCTCTCAAAGGAGTTGTACGTTTTGGAAAGAGAGGGAAATTAAACCCGAGGTATATTGGTCCCTTTCTCATTCTGCGAAGAGTTGGGAATTTAGCTTATCAGTTGCAGTTACCATCGTCAATGCATGGAGTGCACGACGTATTCCACATATCGATGTTGAAGAAGTCGCTTGGTGAAGCAAATGTTCTGGATCCTCATGAAGTTATCAACGTCCAACTGAATATGAGTTATGAAGAAAGACTGGTCCAGATCCTAGACTCTAGAGTGAAAGAACTTCGAAATAAGAGCATCCTGTTAGTCAAAGTGTTATGGAGGAATCATACGACAGAAGAGGCGACATGGGAAAAGGAGGATGAGATGAGAGCCAAATATCCGGAGTTGTTTAGCGCTTAAATTTTGAGGACAAAATTTTTATAAGGAGTGAGGAATGTAATATCCCGAATTTCCGTAATATAAGTCTAATTGGAAAATAATTGATATTTAATTTAAGAGAATAATTATGGAGTTGATTAACTAATAATAATTGAACCGGTTTGATTCGACTCGGTCCGAATTAAATTAAGTAATCTGGTTCTTGAATTAAATGGAAAGAGATTAATTAAAATTAAGAGGTAAAATATAATTAAGAGAAGCTTAATTAAAATGATATTAGAAATTAAGTGAGATGTAATTAATAAGAGGAAAGTTTGAATATTAGTCTATTTGGATAATTTAGATTATTGAGATATTATTTATAACAAATATAGATATTATTTATAACAAATATTTAGATCACTAGTGAAAAGAAATTATTAGAATTTATTAAGAGAACTTATTATCAAGAAATGTTTGGAATAAATTAAGGATAGAATTTTGATTAATAAGATATAATAAATGAATAGAATGAAATAATTATTGAAATAGAATTTAAATGAAAATGTAATGGTGACATGTCAAATGGTGACATGGCAAATGGTGACATTTCAAATAGTGACATGGCAAATAAAAATAATAATAGAAACAAAATGAATAATAAATGTACAATGTGTTGTAAAGGAAATTAAAGAAATATTAAGTAAAGAAATAATAGAAAATGAAAAAGAGAAAAAGAAGTTAAAGAAAATTAAGAAAAAAATAAGTAAAGAAACAATAGAAAATGGAAAAGAGAAAAAGAAGTTAAAGAAATATTAAATAAAGAATAATAGAAAATGAAAAAGAGAAAAAGAAGTTAAAAGAATGTAAATAATTAAGCCACCCTTCCCACTATAAGAATTAAAATAGTAGAGTTTATGGAATAATTGTGCTTGATGGATGGAATAATAGATTAAAAATACAAAAGATTAGAATTTATTAAAGTGAGAATAATAATAGAGTTTGATTGATCAAATCAATCTTGGCCATTGATTTCACTCACACTTTGCCTATAAATAGGATGCACTTCATTGAAGGAAATCCCATCCAAAGAGAATTGAGAGAGAAGTGTGAGATTGAGAGAGTTGTGAAAATTTTGAGTGAAATTTTTGGAGTAGTATAGTTCAGGAGAAGATTTATCACCTTTGGTCACAAGTGGAGTTTTTGAAGGAAAGAAATTACACAGTTGGTCTATAAATATTCGGTAACGATTCTCAACTTTTCTAAATTATAGTAGTGTCATTATAGCCAAATTATAGTAGGAATGTTATAATTGAATATAGTATTGTTATTATCGCCAAGTTATAATAAAAATGTTAAATAAAATATATTATTGTTATTATCGCGAAATTATAATAGAAATGTTAAATAAAATATAATATTGTTATTATCGCCAAATTATAATAGGAATATTGGAACTAACATATTATGGTTATTATCACCAAAATTGATAAATCTAATATAGACTATAATTATCACAATAAGTGGAAATAATATTAGTGGTGTAATTGTACTTTGCAAATATGTTCTGTCTAAGGGGACTGGTATTTAAGAGGATCCGATGTGACTCACCAGCGACCTGGGAATTTATTTGGAACGAATATTCTATCTAAGTAGACTGGTTCTAAGTGATTTGCCAAGAACCGCCAGCCTTCGGGGAATATTCTGATCGGTACTATCCCCAAAGAGATAAAATAATGAATGAAAAATAATAATAACGTAATTATAATAAGTTATAATTACGGATTTAAACCATATATGAGAAATACGACAATTAATAACTAATATTGAATAGAGATATGATAAAGAGAAATTGATAAGAAATATGGAAAATGGTAATTAATAAATTAATGATAGTTAGAGTTTTAATAAGATACATGTTATTAAATTGTGAAGGTACTAAAAAGGAAGAAAAAGCTAACGGTTAAGTGTGATACGCGTTAAAGCTTCGAGGTAAGGAATTGTAAGTTTTGGCAATTAAAAGCCCTACCCACAAGTATAGGTTATGGTTGTTGTGTTCTCCATGTTTTGTGAATTTATTTTTGAATGTTGTGTTGAATCCTTGTGATTGTCTAATGGTTGTCTTTATAGCATGCAACTTCGTTTGGAGTTTGAGATTGGTTAGGATGAGATAATATTGTTAGAATTTCTATTACTTGATTGTTTTATGCACTACTCTTCTCTTATTGTTAAACTCTTCTATATTGTTAAACTACTTTAGCATGTTTTTACTTGGATTGTTATTAGCATATTGTTGAGAATCGAACGAGAAACGGAAAAAGAAAACTACGGAAACAGGGACACCAAGATTTACGTGGAAAACCCTAACGGGAAAAAAAACCACGGGCAGAGGAGAAATCACTAAGAATGAAATCAAGGTACAATGAGTTTTGCGACTCAAGCATCAATATATAGAGAAAATAATTAACCCTAATATTGGATATGGGCCCAACCCGGCCCAACTAGAATTCGGGTCACATCCGAACTCTAACAATCTCCACCTTGACACGAATTCCACCTGAGAGATCCAATGCAGGCTTCACGGCCCACCCCAAAACGAATCCAGAACACTGAACTCTGACAATCTCCACCTTTAAAGAAATTCCAATGTAAGGCGAACTGCAAAACTCCAACGAAAAATAACCTCCTCTTCCACAAAGGCCCCTGTTGGGCCAACTCAATATCTGGTACGGATCAAGTTTAAGCCCCGCTTAAACTTGAGAGATACACTCGGAGAGAAATCACATCTGCTCCATTGTACCACCGAATTATCAGAGATGTCGCAACGAACTGCATGTGAATGTGCTGAATCTATACTCTCGAACACACTCAATGCGTAACCCACCGTAGATGTTTCACTATATCGCCGTGGAGCTTTACCCTTTCCCTTGGTTCTGCTTTTGACGATACCTCTCTGACGTGAAACTGTAACTGAAATTGGTGACGATGTGGTGACTGCATCACGCTGAACATCTGTAATAGGCTGACGAATCGGCTCTGATGTGGATTCAGAACCCAACTTGAACTTCACTCGAGAACCTAACTTCCTCTGAGTCTTCTCCAACAAACCTTTTGAAGGTGAATTCACAAACTCTGTAGCCTGATTACCCATCACCGTAGAACCCTGTAACACGTATAAATTTGCAGAGCTTCTGTGTCCCTTTAACTTGACGAGAGCACCCCTACTGATCTTTATACCTCCACCTACAGCGCTGTACTTGTACCCTTTCGAATCCAGAGTACTCAACGAGATCAGATTCTTCTTTAACTCGGGAACATGTCGCACGCTACCCAGTGTCCTCACAACTCCATCAAACATTCTGATTCTGATGGTACCAATACCAGCTATCTTGCAAGGTGTGTTATTGCCCATTAACACATCACCTCCTGAAACGGTTTCATATGTCGTAAACCAATCCCGATTGTAGCACATATGAAACGAACACGCTGAATCCAGAATCCACTCCTTGTTTGGCTCTGAGTTTCCCTCTGACACTATTAGAAGATCTCCATCACTATAGTCTTCTTCTTGTGCGACAACTACTGCACCGGACGTCATCGGTTGTTTTCCCTTCTCAGCTCTCTTTAACTCATTCTGCAATTTACGGCACTCGGCTTTGATGTGCCCCCTTCCATGACAGAAGTAACAGGTTCTATCTCGGTTCCTTGACTTTGATCGGCCCTTCGAACTTTGAACATTATCACTGCCTTTGTTGTTTGAATCTCTTGTTCTACCCCGAACGACGAATCCCTCACCTCGAGATTCGGATTCCTTAACAAGCTGCTTCATCTTTTCCTTTGACAACAAAGAACCATAAACCTCTTCCAGAGTTAGACTGTCCCTACTGTACAAAATCGTATCTCTGAAAGAACCATATGAAGCAGGCAACGAGCATAACAGAATCAACCCCAAATCCTCCTCATCGTACTTGCATCCCATAGTCTCCAAATCTGAAACTAACTCCTTGAATGCAGCCAAGTGCTCTGTAATAGAGGCTCCTTCCAATAACTGATGAGAATATAACCGCTGCTTCAAATGCAGCTTACTCGTCAGGGTTTTCTTCATACATAACTGCTCCAATCTGAACCATAAATCAGCGGCAGACTTCTCGTTCAAAACATCCTGCAAAATCTGATTTGATAAATGCATACGTATCAATGATAGGGCTTTCCGATCCTTTCGAAGTTTCTCCTCTTCACTCCATAACGTGGGCATTTTATCAAGCCCTAATAATGCGTCGTCTAAATCCATCTGTGCGAGCACATCTCGCATCTTCACCTGCCATAACTGAAATCTCGTATTCTGATCCAACAACGGAATATCGAATTTCACTGAACTCATCCTGCCCAAAAATTTCAGAAATTTCTTCACAATTTCTTAACCCAAAATATCTTGTTCACTGCACGGTCGGAGGTCTGTTCTAAATCTGCAGTGGGGACGGACGGCAACGAGGAGATAGAGGAGGACTACTCTTCCTCGGGCGGCGGACTCTGTTCCGATCGGTGTGGGTGTGGCTGGTTCTGTGCGGCGCACGACGACGGTAGCGCGGCGTTCCTGGCGGAGGCAGATCGATGGCGGATGGCGGCTACTGGAGGTTCGTCGGCTTCTAGTCGCGGCGTGCGACAGACGACAACGTTGGCTGTCTTCTCTTCGGCGACCGACGGCGGAAGCTCCTCTGTTGGTGGAGATGGCAGACGCGACCCTCTGTTCGTCTTCTCTCTTTTCTGGAGAAGAAACAGAGTCCAAAGAAAAGAATCTTTTCTTTGCTTTGTTTGAATTTTTTTTTTTTTTATTTCCTTTTCCAAATTACAATTTTTCACCAAAAATTGTAAACCCTGAATTTCGTTCGATCCGAGTACGAAAACTCTAACTCCGCTCTGTTATCAATTGTTGGAAAATTGATAAAGAGAATTTAACCTGGGCTCTGATACCAATTGTTGAGAATCGAACGAGAAACGGAAAAAGAAAACTACGGAAACAGGGACACCAAGATTTACGTGGAAAACCCTAACGGAAAAAAAAACCACGGGCAGAGGAGAAATCACTAAGAATGAAATCAAGGTACAATGAGTTTTGCGACTCAAGCATCAATATATAGAGAAAATAATTAACCCTAATATTGGATATGGGCCCAACCCGGCCCAACTAGAATTCGGGTCACATCCGAACTCTAACACATATTGTGTAGGATCTCCAAGCATGATAATTGTATTAATTTGCTTAGTTTTAATTCAAGCATGATAATTGTATTAATTTGCTTAGCTTTAGGTCCTGTGTTAATTACTTAAATATGATTTATACAAAGTTTCAAAAGCATGTAGAAGGTTAGTTGATTTTGCTGAATGTTCATTGTCAAACCCGTTGTTGTTATGTGTTGTATATTTCTTATTGATTGTAGTTATAGTTTTAGTGATTGTTGCTAAGGACGTTTCCTTGACAGTTAGGATGTATTCTTTCCTTCATAGTTAGAATGTATTTTTTAGATAGTAATGAATGTTAGGGTGATTTGCTAGAGTCTAAGGGTTGATGTTCATGGTCTTAGAAACCCTTAAGGAAATACCATAATTGGGTTGATATTTATAATGTGAGATAAAATGTATAATAATATACGTAAGGGAATTAGTGTCCGGGTAATGGTTCGAATCTAACCGATAGACTCGATAGACCAAATTTAAGATCTTCCCGTCCATGGGATAGATAAGCTTGTCTACTTTAGGATGTTAGATGCCGAGTTTCCCCCCATTGCCTGCTAGGGTCCCCTAATCTCCCAACTCAATCCACGAGTTTAAAAGATGTAACAGTGAGTAAAGAACGGATTGGACGAATTCCATTCCGACATAATTAGTTAGAAGCATTTGCTGTGTTTGTTTTATATTCCAATTCCCTACTAAGTCTTTTTAGGCTTACAGTGTCTACTTGTGGTGTAGATACTTTTAAAGATTTAATTAATCCGGGAGCGGATGAGGAAGTGTTCCCCGTGGAGGAGGTGAGTTATCCGGCGAAGTAGACGTGTGAGGCCGTGGCTCATCAAAGGAAGAAGAATTTAAGTTTGTTTTATTTTAAGTTTGATTTCAATAAACAAATGTTTTATTTAAGTTATTTGAATTCCAAACTTGTATTGTAAAGCTACTTATGTTTCCGCGTTTAACTCTGATGAAGGTTTTTATTTAAATTATATGTTTTAATTATTCGCTCTATTTAATTAACTAGTGATTTTGGTAATCTCTTTGATTTAAAAGAAAAATTTTTATTTCGCAAAATTTTAAGGAAAGAAAAAGAGTTTTAAATTGACGGGTCATCACATGCCGGAACTAGGGAGTTGGGGTAGATGGGTAGTTCGGATCTAGCCTAGCTACTAGAATATACCCTCACCAAAACGAGAAAGGGACTAGTAGCCCACATGGGGTTAGTTTCCGTACAGCTAGGCCATATCAAAGGAAAACCCCCAATCTCCAAGCTCGATGTACGAGTTTTAATGAATGAATGTAGAAAACGAACGTAACGATATGAAAGAGTTGGGTTGAGTGGCCCTTAATCCAACAAAAACTAAAGAGATAATGCATAATTGTTTTCCCCATAACCTTACTGAGCATAAGCTCACGTCCTTACTTGTGGTGTAGGTAACGAAGAAATGATGCAAGATGTTAAAGAAGAGGCTATTCCGGTGGAGCCTGTGGTTGGTCCAACAATGACGCCAGCGGAGTAGTAGTATGGTATGGTACGACACAAGAAAAAGAAAATGTTTGGTTTCAGTTGTGTTTTTAATTGAATAATTGGACTATGTAAGTTTTAGAACAATGTTTTATAAGGCATTTATTGATATAATTTCCTATTTAATAAATTAGTTTTCTGGTTTAATTACTTTTCTCGTTTATTTATGCTTTCGTAAATTTTTATGAAAATTTCTTTTAAGCATGAGAAGTGAAAGAATGTTTTATTAACGATTCAGATTTGAGGGACTCTGATAATCTTGTTTATTGCAAAGAATTTTAATTAAGTTTTTAAAGTACTTTTATCAAATCGGGGTCGTTACATACTATATATTCTAACCTTGGAAACTCAATAGACTGGAGCTCTGCAGGGAACCCTGTGAAGCATGGCAGTCCTCCTAGATAGAGGGTGTGAACGAGAGGGAACACGATCTTTTCACCCGGTTTTTCTGGAGCTATTTCGATGATCGAGGAACAATTCTTGACTGATAGACTTCTAAGATTGTCCAAACAGTTAGCAATTGAAGGTCAAAAACAAATTTCAAAGTCGGGCAGGTGTCGATCTTCAAGTCACGAAGGCTTGGAAGACCAAAGCTTTCACAAGTATTCTCGTTCCACCACAGCTGCTTCAAGTTAGGCAGATCATAAAGTTCCAGCTCCTCCAAATTAGACAACAACATGGGTGGATGATCTTCTACTGCAAAGATATGTTCCAGCAACCCGCATGATTTGACGTGAAGCATAGTGAGATTTTGCAGATCCATGATCAGATTAGATGGAAAAATTTTCAAAAGTCTGTTACAGTTTTTGATCTTTAAGTCAGAAAGTTCACCCAAAGAAACCTGTGAAACACAAATTCAAATGGTTCAGACTATCAATCGTGACAATAAATGACCCAAACTCTTTACTTGTAAGAAATACACGTATTCGAATGGAAATATTCAGAAAAATGAAGCACTCCAGTCATTGGATCAGTGTCTGTTAAAGATGTTAATCCAACATGAATAAAAACAATGATTTCTAACAAAAAAGCACAAGATCCTGACCTGCGCACTAAAAAATGCCCCAGACACGAAATTGTGGCTGCTTGGTTCAGGCATCTCTCTAGCCAATGAGGCAAACGTTTTCAACTGCAGACAATTCTCGATCGAAAAATCATTAAGGCATGGAAATTTAAGACCACGCTCTCCAGTGTAAAAGCTAGCGAGTCGTGGTAGATTATTGAGCCTGAGAGTTTTTAACTTAGAAAACTCTATAACTTTGTCCAAATTTTGCTCCTCGTCCGTCTCTCCAACAATTGATTCCAAGCTGTCACAGTTATTTACAAACAACTCCCGGAGCTGCACCATACAACTAATAATTGATGATGTCAATAGACTTTTCAAGTCATGGCAATCAAAGAAATTTAGTGAAGTCAGATTTTGAAACCCTTTACATCCATATAGGCTCTCACTCCACTCAAGCTGCAATGTCTTTAATTTAGGAAGGGTTGCTATAACTTGGAGATTTTTTTCTCCTAGGGAACTATCCTTTATTATTAACTTCTCCAGAATTTCAAACCCATGAATAAGGTTAATTTGGTCAGTTTTCTCGAGCTGAAGTTCCATCAGTTTAGGAAAGGAAGTTAACAGTTGTTGAGGCACGATCGACTCAAGTTTACGCAGATTGCAAAGTTTCATGACCTCCATGGTTGGAAATATTACCTGCAAATTTATATTGTGAGGATTTACAAAAAGAATAATCGGTTTTCAAAACATTTGAATTTGTCATTGACCAGTATTTTGGAATGAAACCGCCCATTAAATAAATAATTATTTTTAAGTAGATAACGTTAATCCATACCTTTACTCCGCATAGATGTTTATCATCAGTCCACCAAATTTGTCTCAACTCGTCCAGCACATCCAAGTTAAAACTTTTTAGCTGCTTCAATATTATCATAGTTTTGATTTCACTAACAGGATAAGAATCCAACTGAAATAACTTTTCTAGCAAGTTGCATTTTTTTATTGTAACTTGCTCCAAACAATGCAAGTTAGGGAGGAGACAACACGGGAAAACCTCCACTAGTTGATCACATGAAACATGTAATTGTTGTAGTTGGCCAAAGCATTTGGTTTCACTAACAATACAAGAGTCAAACTGAAATAACTTTTCTAACAAGTTGCATTTTTCTACTGTAACTTGCTCCAAACAATGCAAGTTAGAGAGGAGACGACATGGGAAAACCTCCACTAGTTGATCACATTCTGAAACATGTAATTCTTGTAGTTGGCCAAAGCATTTGGTATCACTAACAGGATAAGAGTCCAATTGAAATAACTTTTCTAGTAAGTTGCATTTTTCTACTGTAACTTGCTTCAAACAATGCAAGTTAGAGAGGAGACGACATGGGAAAATCTCCACTAGTTGATCACATTATGAAACATGTAATTCTTGTAGTTGGCCAAAGCATTTGGTATCACTAACAGAATAAGAGTCCAATTGAAATAACTTTTCTAGTAAGTTGCATTTTTCTACTGTAACTTGCTTCAAACAATGCAAGTTAGGGAGGAGACGACAAGGGAAAACCTCCACTAGTTGATCACATTCTGAAACATGTAATTGTTGTAGTTGGCCAAAGCATTTGGTTTCACTAACAGGATAAGAGTCTAACTGAAATAACTTTTCTAGCAAGTTGCATTTTTTTAGTATAACTTGCTTCAAACAATGCAAGTTAGGGAGGAGACAACACGGGAAAACCTCCACTAGTTGATCACATTATGAAATATGTAATTATTGTAGTTGGCCAAAGCATTTGGTTTCACTAATAAAACAAGAGTCCA
>JAJTVF010007077.1:0-12700 GCA_022433065.1 Begonia loranthoides
GTTTGTCATCCAAATGACTTGAAACTTGGACCAGACTATAATTACTGAGGGATTATGGCTGCCTCCAAAAATCATAGGAAGATACTTTATGAGGAAGAAGTTATGCGGAGGAATTTGAGACGGGTCTAGAAAGGTGCCAAAACCAGAATTGGGACAGAAATGGTACTAGATGTTTTCTTTCACAGGTTCATACGTTTTCTTTGCCTACTTTTTTGCCACTCTATTGTTGGGTTGAATATATTCATGAGAATTTAAGTATGTGTGGCCAATAAAATTTTTTTTTCACAGCTTCATACGTTTTAGGGATATATTCAAGGGAAAGAAGCCAAGGAGTTGCACAAGTAAATAACCAAACTCCTTGAGAATGGATATATTTGAGAATCCTTTAACCCTTATGTTGTGCCTTCCTTATTAGTTTCCAAAATAGGATGGTACTATGCGGACGTGTGTAGATAGTCGTGCGATCAACCAAATTGCAATTAAGTATAGGTTCCTAATTCCTAGACTTGAACATGTGTTGGATGAATTAAGTGGTACTTCCATTTTCTCCAAAGTAGTCCTCAAGAGTGGTTATTACCAAATCAAAATGAGAGAAGGTGATGAATGGAAGATGACCTTTAAAACAAAATATGGACTGTATGAGTCGATGGTGATGCCTTTTGGGTTGTCCAATGCCCCGAGCACCTTCATGAGGGTCATGCACCATGTTCTCAAAGAATTCAAGGGCTGGTTTATCATGGTATACTTCGATGACATATTGATCTATAGTGTGGATCTGCCATCACATGTGGACGTCTGTTTCATGATGAGGGATGTCTGATATTAGAAGAGGGGCGTTTGTTGTGAACCGAGAGACGTTCGTATTAAGTGGAGGGAGTCCGCGCCTTTTAAAAAAGCGGGTGACTTGCACATGACTTCCTTCAACGTTAATGCCTTTGGCGTCCATTCTGGCTGCCCATTCCGATCAAGGGACGTCCGTCCCTCAATCCAACAGCCATGAACAATCGTCCACGACGCCTTTGGGGGATGACCTAAGTCCATCCTCGTCGTCCATTCCGATCGAGGGACATTCGTCCCTCGATCTAACAGCCATGAACGCGTCCACGGCGCCTTTGTGGGGTGGCCTAAATCCATCATCGCCGTCCATTCTAATCGAGGGACGTTTGTCCCTCGATCCAATAGGCAGGACGGACGTCCCCCTATAATTTATGTCCTTCATTGCTCTGTTACATTAGCCTTGGATGTTTCTCATCGTTGCGGGACATCCGTTGTTGCCTTGGATGTCTCTGTTCGACGGTCCTTGACGTTAATGAAACTGCGGCGTTAACGTCGATGGATTTTTACGGGAAATGTGACTGCAAAGTCAAGGTCGTTCTTTTTTCATAATTCAGGGTTTTAGTTGTCTGTGAATTTTCTTCAAGATTTGCGGTGTTGCTGATCCCAAACTACAAGGTTTGTGGTGTTAATTTCCCTGATAAGTATCTCGACTAACAAGAAAATTTTGATGATGTCTTTGTATTTTCTGAAAGATGATCTAACATTTTTATGAGATTGTAAATTTATTTACGTTGCATGTAGTTTATTTGAACAGTTGGAAGTTCATTATTAACCAATTGTTATTTTGCCTCTTATAGGCTTGTGTAATTTCTTAATCTCCACCATGTCATCTGGGTAAAGAAATTTTACGCAGCATTAATACTCTGTATTTGATTGACTCCTGGCAGTTATATTACCTTCTGGTAGGCTGTTGTTACTTAAAAATGTATTGGCTTTAGCAGAGAACTTTACACTAACTTTGTCAGATGATTGAATACCTCAGTTCTTTTTGCCCTCATTAGAACTACTGGGTTGGGGACATTTTGGTTTATAGCTTCTTGCGTTCACATGGTTATAGGTTGAAATTGAGTTTTAGGAGTTTGGAGTAATATTAAACTATAATTTTGAGCCTCACTCGTTAATTGTGCTATTTCTTGATATTGAATTATGCTTTTGGCATCTGTGATTTTTTATTCATAGGATAGTTTCATTTCCTTTTTCTAGTGTATCCTGGTTTGCAGCGGAGTACTGTATTTAAATACTCTTCCATACGCAGGTCTACTTCAAGGCAACAGATCCTTATAATGAGCGGTGGCAAAGTGCTTGGATCATCAACGCGTTCTGGGACATTCTCGCATTTGCTCTTCTCTGTGTTATTTGCTATCTCTGGGCCCCGTCACAGAGCTCTCAAAGGTCTGCTTTTCTGTCTTAAAAAGTTTAGAGCAAAATGGTTAGGATAGCAATAGCGGATGTGATGGCCATCTGACTGGCGACCTTGTTTCCTTTCAAGAGTTGTCGTTTAATGAAAGCCAGATACTTAGAAATTTTATGGGGAGTTAATTTATTTTTTCAAATTCACTGATGAATACCATCATAATAACCAGTGTGAATGTGTGTATTGGGTAACAATTCGTTTTATTTCTTTTAATCCGTAACAACACCCATTCTTGATGCAGCTAGTTTTATTTTTAATTAAGATGTGGATGTGGACTGGAACAGATATGCATACTCTGGGGAAGTAGGAGATGAATATGATGACGAAGAAGGTCAGTCTTTAACCCGAGGAGTGACGGCAGGGGATGTTGCTTTAGCCGAGCAAGAAAAGCAGGAGAAGAATGGAGGAGACGAGGGCACAGGGGAGGGATGATAAGAGGCGATGAATGATATAATCAATAATTCATGCTTTATGGTTTTGAATTTCTGGTGTTTCTGAGTTCGCCAAAGAGGTATCATCCTGAATTGAAGGTGGTTTCCATTTGTTAAAAATCTTTATTCAGCTTGATTTCTCATGATATCATTGGTTGATGCTTTTCAATTTTTGGATTATTATATCTTTTTGCTTTTCAATTTGTAGGACCACATTTGAACCTGTTTTCTACCTATGCGAATTTAATGCCCTTCTTCAAAATACTTACTCTTAAACAACCCTTCACTATCTTAATAATTGATGGCATCTTTCGAAAATTGTCTACCATGGACATTAAAACATGTTTTATGATGAGGTTATCTTGCATCCAGAACCAAATGCCGCCAAATATCAATTTCAACTTTCGTTGATGACCATTAAAATACTCCATAATAAAACAACTAAAACAATACAAACAAAAAATAAGACCCCGCAAAGAGAAGCAAAATCTTTTTTGATGAAAAGACATGCTCATAGAAAAGGAACCCTCATTTTCAAGGTAACCCTATCAATCCTCTTCCGACACACACACTTTCGTGCTTTGAATTTTGTCTCTGAGATCACTTTCCACCCACAGTTAAGAAAATACCCACTATTTGCTTCCTTGCAACTAAACATTCCCCTGCCCGCGAGATGATGCGCTGCACGGCGGGAGAGAATGAAGCTCTCCACTGCGAGTAAACTAGAAGGAACTGTCTCCTCCAGTATCCTCGTATTTCCTGTTGCAGAAGGTTCGCCCCACGATGGGCACTACCCACGTTGGGCGTAGCTCGGCGGGGCTGATTCACATTGGGCGTCGATAGGCGGGGTTGTTTCTGCCGCTTCGCAGCAGTTTTCTCCATTGCTGAAGAGGAGGTCGACGATTTCCATTTCTACTACTCTTTGCCTATCTTCATTATTGGAGATATGTCGAACCCATTGGCTAACCTCCTTGTGTTCTCGACAGATTGGAATGCCACGGTTCAGCCAATCTGTTTTTTACCTTGTCATCCAGCACTTCGGACGACCGATTCTTCCTCATATAGTTGTCTTCATCACCCAGAATTGGCAGGTCCGATTCAGATTGAGCTATACACTTTCCTCCGACGTTGTTCTTAATTGTTTCCCTATTTGCTGTGGTCTATTTGTCTTTTTCATCATTTCTCGATTCTAATGAGACGAGCATCTTCACAGAGGTGTTCTCTTCAATATCCAGAATAGTCTGATCGGGATGAATCATTTCCCAATTTGCACTGAAAGAACGAAGGTAGCGTGTAATTCTGGCAAAATGGTCAGCTACTTACTCATCGCAGGAAGCTGTTCCAAAGTCGGCCTTACCTCCTCATCTCCTACACCCGCACGACATTTCCCATCCTTTCTTAGCCGAGGATCGGATTGGCTATGATACCATTTAGGCATTCAAATACTCCATTGAAATAAAACCACTAAAAAAACAGCACACAAAATAAAACGTCACAGGTCGGGGAAACACTAGCCCCCCAAAACACCCCGAATTACGTACTCGGGAAATAAACTCCTTTATAGAAAATAATTAATAATCCTCTTTTTTTCCCCAACCTCTCTATTTATATTTAGAATGCTCTCTCTCTCTCTCTCTCTCTCTCTCTCTCTCTCTCTCTCTCTCTCTTCACATACAATTCACTCCTCCGCAACTTTCGCCTCGTGATTTTCCAAACTTAACCCCTCATTCGCTTCTCAACAATTGTCTTCTTAAATGCAAAGACATGAAAATCTTTTTAAATGCAAGGACATGCAAATCCAATTTCAATTTCATGAAATGCAAACTATCAAAAACATTTTTTAAATATATGCAATACCACTCATTCTACACATACCTGAACTCAAATTCACAATCAAATGAAAATAAAAGCATAAAAGTTTTATTCAATTAGTATGTGTCTAACAAAGTAACCTCATTCATATGCTGTGTTTCAATTATAAAAAATAAAAGAGTAATTATCAAAATAACCCTTCAATTATAGGATCAGCGACAAATTAACGATAATTTTTTGAATAAGTCAACCCTTGTCGGGTGTCCGGGGTTTGACTACAGGCATTCACATTCACGTCTGGGCGTTTGCGGGCAAAATTTGGTCTCAAAAACTGAGCATTTGCATTCATGTTCACCCGATTGCGACATTGAGACTGAGTGTAATACCAGATTTTCATAATATTAAGCGTAAGGTCTAAGTGGTAATTATTGGACGACTAACGTGTTGATCACAATGAAATTTGTGTATGTCATTGAGAATGATGAAGTTATGAACGTTTAAGATAAGTAGGACAATAGTGGTATTAGCGCGCGCACGCACACACACATACACACTGAAGTAATTAATAAAGAGATAAAGAAATAAATGAATAAATAAAGAAAGAAAATAGGGCGCGCGAACGTGCACACACACATTGAAGTAATTAATAAAGAGATAAAGAAATAAATGCATAAATAAAGGAAGAAAATAGGGCGCATGCACACACACACATTGAAGTAATTAATAAAGAGATAAAGAAATAAATGAATAAATAAAGGAAGAAAATAGGGAAGACGGACGTCTCTTCGGCGAGACATACGTCCTTTATGGTTTGTATGAACAGACGCTGGGGATGAAGAGGAAGCGGCGTCGTTTGAAGCTATGGCGGATGTTTAAAGAAGAACGGACGTCCCTTATTGAAGGCGAGTGTTTAGCGTAATAATGTGAACGACGTCGTTTGGAGGGGAAACAAACGTCTCTTGTTGAAGGCGAATGTTTAGCGTAATAGTGTGAACGACTTCGTTTGGGGGGAAAATGGGCGTCCCTAATGAAGAAATGGACGTCCTTCATAGCGAAGATAAAAAAAAGACGACATGGTTTGTTAAAAGTAAGTAGAAAACAACATTGTTTTGGATGCGAAGGACGTCCTTAATGGAAAATAGATGTTCCAACATAGAGGAATTAAAAGAATACGGCGTCGTTTCGGTTATGACGGACATCCCTCTTGGGGAAAATGGACGTTCTGTATAGCGAGAGTCTTTAGCGGGAACGTCGAAATATCGCCCAAAAAATTAGTTAACCATCACCTGGATATATGGGATACTTGGATAACAACTATAAAATTTAAGTGGATGTTTACGCGTGATAACCCTAGCCTTCTGTGTATAAGTATAGGGAGAGAGAGTGTTGCTGCGAGAGAGACGAAAGGAAATAAGATTTACAAAGAGCGAAAACTGTGAGGAAAGGAGGATTCTTTGGAGTTTTTACAGAGAAAAAGTGTCACGCCCCAAAGGGGACTTACGACAGAATGGGGGAAGATCCAGCCCAAAAGACCGAATCTTTCGACCCATCTCTTAATCCAAAATTTATGAGCAGCAGAAATATAAATAAAGTTAAACTTACAAGCTAAGCCTAAATAAAAAGGTCCATCATTGACTGCCAAACAATGTGAATTAATAAGTCTAAATTATAAAAGACAACAGCTAAAATTTTAATTAGATAGAAACTAAGTGCGAACCTCACTAAAGTAACTAAATGTCTATAGAAAGTGAAAAATGACTTGAGCGATGTGAACTTTTGTATTTCTACTCCTAAGGTGAAATTTGGGGACTAATTTGATTAATTCCTGAAAAAAAACATAAAGTTTATTTGGGGTGAGTCGACTAAACTCACTAGGGATTACTTTATATTCAATTTTTATAGCATATGAATTTGACATGTTTTTCAGTTAATTAAATTAAGAGGTTAACATATAAGAAATGCTAATGAGCAATAATTTAAATAACAAAATTAAATAAAGGCGATACTCATGTAATCGCAAATAGCCAAAAAGACACTGATCAAGTTTAGGGTTTTGCGTCTAGGGATACGACACATACATCTGTCACATTACTCTAGTTAACAATAAAAATAAATAAATGTAAATGAACTGAAAAGTAAATGGGACATGCTTGGATTAAATTGAATATTTACATTTTAGGAATTAAGGTGCGTTAAATATAAAATAACCCCTACCTCGATGTTTGGTTTAACAGTACAATGCCCAACCGAAGAGCCCAACAGTAGAAAACTTTCAAAAATTTCTAAGTGTTGAAACCTAACCATAATAATTTATTAAAAATTAGAATTTAATTTTAAACCCATTATTTATATTTTTAGGTGTACGACTATAAACCAAATTGGGAATCCAACCCATTCAAAAAAAAAAACTTTATAATAACCCTAAAACAAATCTTTGGGAATAAAGTTTAAACTTGATCCAATAGAATACATGATCAACCCACATCAAGTCATAGGCTAGGCCCAAGCCCAACCCAAAGTAGTGACCCATAATTTGCATGGTCCATGGGTAGAAAGTTCATAATTCAAACAACCCACATGGATAGAAATCTTCTCTGTTCATGGCCAGAGCTCGATCACTTCAAAATTATTGTTCTCACAGACACCCGATAGGAGAAATAGGAAACAAGGGTTCTGATTGGAACTCTCTCCTGAAATTCTCAAGCCTAAGTTTAATCATTGGCCACTTAATGTAGTCGGCGGTGGTTAGGAAGCCTTCATTGATTCTGTTAAATCACAGTTTGGCCAAAAGGCGTAGGCTTGGTCGGGAATCCTTCCCGATTTTTCAACAAAACTTAAACAACCCATAATACATTTTAACAATTCAACATATCCAGCATCAACTAGTAAATCCATACTTTGAAGAAGTTTAGGAATGAGTTAGATTTCTTACTTGGAGAAAATTGTTTGCCGACAACAACTTCACCTGAGATAATTTGCCCGTAAATGTCCAAAATTGACCCTGAAATCAAACAAATCTGTCGAATTTTACTCTCACAAAGAGATTAGGGAAAAAGGAATCATAGCTTACCCTAGCAGCAAACAAACAAATACCCTATCGGAGAACAAAAATCAAACTTCACGATGCCAACAACCCAATCGCTAACCTCCGAACGTGGACACCCACTAAAAGCCTCAATCAAAATATTTCGCTTGTAAATTTACAGAACTAGGGTGAGAAGGAATAATGAAAATTCCTAAGGCAATTGACACTGACCGCGAGAATGGAGAGAGATGCACTCGACAGAACTCTTTGATTTGAGAAGGAGAATTCGTCTGAGAGAGGGAAGTGGGGAAATCCAAACTTCTCCACTTCACTGAAATAGGGGAATTTCCCCCCTTTCTTTGGAAAATAACCCCTCGAATGGGGTTGTTTATCCCTTTGAAAAAATTTTAAAAGTGTACACATTTTTTTTTTCCTTCTGGGCTGGGCTGAGCAGCCCAATTATTACATTCCTCCCCACTTAAAGAATTTCGCCCCCAAAATTTAGAACAACTTCAATTGTACCATTAAACAAGTGAGGACACTTTGCCATCATTTATGATTTGATCTCCCAAGTCGCTTCTCTTTCATTGTGGTTCTTCCACTGCACTCGCACCAATAGTATCTCACGATGACGAAGAACTCTAATCTCACGACCAATGATTTTATCAGGCTCCTCCTTATAAGAAACATCTTTCTGAATAGGCATCCCAGACCAAGAGATCACATGTGATGGATCAGACACATACTTTCGTAATATGGAGACATGAAAAACATTATGAACATAATTTAGCTGCGGTGGCAATTCCAGACGAAACGCCACAGGGCCAACTCTATCAATAATTTGAAAATGACAAATATACTTGGGAGCCAATTTTCCTTTAATCCCAAAAGGACTTATACCCTTCTTGGGCCTGACTTTTAAAAATACAAAATTTCTAGCTTCAAATTCAACTTCTCTTGGCAACAAGTCTGCATAACGTTTATGATGACTTTGAACTGTTTTCAACCTTTCTTTAATTATCTGAACTTTTTCAGTAGTCTCATGAACCACATCAAGCCCAAGAATAATATACGTTCTTCAGCCTCAACCCAACATAACGGTGATCGACACGGTCTTCCATATAAAGCTTCACAGGATGAAACCCCAATACTCGTATGATAACTGTTATTATAAACAAACTCCACAAGAGGCAAATGATCAATCCAACTACATCCAAAATCCAGAATACAAGACCTTAACATGTCTTCAAGAATCTGTATGGTACGTCCTGACTGTCTATCAGTCTGGGGATGATGCGCAATACTTAAACTGAGTTCGGTGCCCAATGCTTTCTGAAGAGCTCTCCAAAATTTTGAAGTAAATCTTAGATCTCTGTCTGAAACAATATTAGAATGAATGCCATGTAGACAAACAATACTATCAATGTATAGCTTGCTTAACCTCGTAAGAGAATAATCCATTCAAATGAGAATAAAATGTGTAGATTTAGTCAGTCTATCAACTACAACCCATACTGCATCGAATTTCTTAATCATTTTCGGCAAACTAGTCACAAAATCCATAGTAATTTTATCCCACTTCCACTTCGGAATAGATAAAGGTTGTAATAATCCAGCTGGTCTTTGATGTTTTGCTTTTATCTGCTGAAAAACTAAGCACTTAGAAACATAATCTGATACATCCCGCTTCATTCCACTCCACCAGAATTGACGTTTCAAGTCATGATACATTTTTGGGCTACTGGGATGGATAGCAAACCTTGACTTATGATTTTCTGCCAAAAAGTCTGTCTCAAATTTGAATCACTAGATACCACAACTCGATCTTTGAAATACAGAAAACCATATGAACTGATCTTCCAACTGTCCAACTGTTCACCCGTTCGGATCTTTTCAAGTCTTTCCTGAAGTTCATCGTCAAATTTCTGCATATCCTTGACATACTGCAGAAGAGTAGGAGTTGCAATCAAATTAAATACTTAAATTGTCTAGCCATCATCCAAACATTCTAGCTCATAATCTTCAATTTTGAAATATCATTTTCAATCCTCCAATACTAAACAAGATAGTGAACCTCGGGGATGTCTACATAATGCATCAGCTACAACATTAGTTTTTCCAAGGTGATATTCCAAAGAGAATTCATAATCTCCCATATATTCCATCCAACGGCGTTGGTGAAGATTTAAATCTTTCTGCGTGAAAAGATACAGCAAACTTTTGTGATAAGAAAATATTTCTAATTTAGCACCATAAAGATAACTCCGCTAAATCTTCAATGCGAAAATAATAGCAGTTAATTCCAAATCATGTATAGGATAATTCCGTTCATGAGTCTTCAACTGTCGATAAGCATAAGCAATCACTTTATTTTGTTGCATCAACACAAAACCTAAACCAATTCCCGACACATCAGTACATACTGAATATAATAAACTTTCATCTGGCACTGCGAAAACTTGAGCTGAGTTACCTTTTGCTTAAGCTCATCGAAAGCCTTCTGACATGCATCATCCCAAATAAATTTCACATTCTTTCTCGTTAACTGAGTTAAAGGCATAGCAACAGAAGAAAAGTTCTTTACAAACTGACGATAGTAACCAGCCAAACCCAAGAAACTCCTTACTACTGTGACGTTCTTAGGTGGCTTCCAATCTAATATATCCTTAACCTTAGCTGGATCCACTAATATGTCATCTTGAGAAACAACTTGACCTAAAAATTTCAACTTTTTCATCTAAAAGTTACATTTTTCCCTCTTCGCATACAACTGATGTTCACATAAAGTTTGTAAAACAATCTTTAGATGTTTAACATGCTCGTCGTGAGATTTTGAATATATTAATATGTCGTCGATGAAAACTACTACACATTTATCAAGATAAGGACGACACATCCATGAATGTTGTTGGCGCATTTGTTAATCCGAAAGGAAGTACTAAGAACTCAAAATGTCCATATCGGGTTCTGAAGGCCATTTTAGGAACATCTGCATCACAAACTTTCATCTGATGATAACCTGATCTTAAATCAATCTTCGAGAAATATTTACATCCGCCCAACTGATCGAACAAGTCATCAATTCTTGGCAACAAATATCTATTTTTCATAGTTGCTTGATTTAACTTCCGATAATCAATACATAGACGTAAAAAACCATCTTGTTTCTTCGTGAACAAAACTAGTGCACCCCAAGGAGAAGTACTATTTCAAATAAAACCTTTTTTCAATATATCATCCAACTAAATTCTTAACTCTTTTAGTTCAACAGGAGCCATACGGTACGGTGGAATAGAGATCAGAGAAGTACCAGGAACTAAATCAATAATAAAAGTAATCTCATGATCGGGTGGTAACCCAGGTAGATTCTCAAGAAAAACATCGAGATAATAAAAAAAGACCAATATCTCAGAATCCTGACTGATCATAAAAACATCACTAGAAATAGCAAAAACTTTCCTGTACATCTCTAATTTTCTTTGACCATCAAAGCAGACTCGCAAAATAGGATCAGCAAGATTTAGAGCTTTATTACATAGATGCACCAAAATCTTTCCGTTTTCTAACATAAGTGTTATTTTTCTTTTATGACAGTCAATTTTTGCTTTATAAAAACTCAACCAATCCATACCCAAAATTATGTCAAATTGATCCATAGGTATAATGATCAAATCGACAGATAATTCGACTTTACACATAATGATGGTAGCAGATCGAATAAAAGAAGTTACTTCATAATTTTTATCCATAGGTTTATTTAAGATCAAGGGAGTTCCTAACTTTTCAATGTCTAAACCCATAGCACGAACAATCATAACAGATACAAATGAATGTGTAGATCCAGTATCAAATAACACATGAACTGTATTATTAAAGAAAGATGGTGTACCTTCAAGAACTCCTCGACCAGTCTAATTAGGTATCTTAGACCCTGAAACTACATATGCCTGACCAGTCATTTTCTCTTTTCCTCAACTATTTCCACTGTGTCCACCTCTAGAAAAATTTGAAACTATTCCAACAACATGATTAGAAGATCCCGCATAAGTGGCATTAGAAGCAAAACTCTGCTAATAACCAGGATGTCTGAAAGAGTCATTTCCAACAGATCGATACTAATGCTGATACAGTGTCATGAACATAACTGACTGTGGAGAATTAAAAGTTTGAGATCCTGAAGAATTCTGCGGTCCTTGCCCAAAAGATCCACGACCAGTTCCAACTCTAGGTCTATACGGTGTCGTCTGTGTAGGCGCAGAATTTGCTAGTGTAGGTCTCGGATTCAATGAGCAATGTTTCCTCAAGTGTCTAGGCTATCCACAAGTATGACAAATATAAGTGTTCGAAGGCCCAATTGCATAGGGTATTCCACTAAACTGACCACAAACATTGCTCTGAGTTTGTCCACCTCTGAGCGAACCCTTTTTCTGATCTTTCCGAGTCATCTTTCCTCCAACACCTTGCTCTTTATCATTTTTACCTCTATAAACACCAAACTGCTCCTCAAGATCAACCTCAACACGCTGAGCAGTCTAAATAACCTCTGATAACGAGATAAATTCGAACGCGAATAACTGATATCGAATCTTTGTTCTCAACCCCATTATGAATTTTAACATCTTATCCACAAGATCCATATCTCTGATGTACTGAAAATATTCCATAAATTTGGGATAATATTCGAAGACAGTCAAACTCTCTTGCTCCAGGTTGTGGTATGCAATCATCGTATTTTGGCGATGTCTCGCATTGCAGTAATTGTCTTTAAATATGGCTTCAAACTGACTCCATGTCAACATATCTACTAGATAATCCAACTTTAATGATTTCTACCATAATTCCGACCATTTTCTCGAAATAGAATGTGGGGAATCCAACCCAGTATTCTGTCGGAACTCCAATGGTCACCAAATTCTTTTGCATCATCCTTAGTCAATTCTTAGCATTGGAAAATTTAGACGTCCAAGTTGCATAAAAAATTTCATGCGGCGCGTTTTTGGGTCTTGATAGCTGCTATCTCTTGAAAAAGTTTGTAAAACATCTCTTAGGGCCACAATAGGATCAGCTTACTGTGATTCAGCTGTATGAGTAGAAGGAGCTACGAGAGTACGATTTCTAAATGCTCTTATTGGAGGCATTTTGATAATCTGAAAATAATTCACGATATATATTAGAATTATC
>JAJTVF010007083.1:0-39171 GCA_022433065.1 Begonia loranthoides
AATTGTTGAAAATGGATTTAGATTTTTGACTTGTTTAAAAAAAAAAATTGTTTAAGTTTTTGAATTTTGATAAAATGCTTCTGTTTAGGCTTAAACTTTGATAATTCTCTTTTCGATTGATTTTGTCTTTTGATCATTGGATTTAGGGGGAGAAAAACACAAATGTTTTACTTTGATGATTGTGTTTCCGCCATGACTCAAAATTGAATTATTATCAAAAGAAAGAAAAATTTGTATTTAATTTTCAATTTGGTTTCCATATTCATTTCTTTTGGCTTAAAATCTTTAGATGAATTTATTTGTTTCATTTTGGTATCATTTCTTCTTATTTCCCAACTATTTGAATTTGTGCATAAAGATTGAGGGAGAAAAATTTCTTTGTATTTTTAAAATTTGAATTCATCCATAGATTGGTTTGACAATTGGTATATATTTGATTAAACTTGGATGGTTCACTATTTTGATGATTCTCTCCTATTTGTTTGGTGATAATTATATAGGGGGAGAGAAATGTTTAAGTTGTTTTATTATTACTCTAAGGGGGAGAGCAAATGTTTTTAAATTGGATTATATCCCCAATCAATTGCTTTTGTGATGTACATAGAGGGAGAGATAACTTGTGTGATGTTTTGATTTTAAAGTTGGTATTTCTATTAGTTGTTTGAATAGATGTTCATTTTGAATTTATAATTGGTATCAATACTTTGCAAAATTGATTTGACTTTAACTTTGGATTTACAATTGGTAGTCATCTTCAAAAAAACTTATTTTGCTTCAAATTGTGAATTATCAATTGGTATCCTTGGTTAATTTCTTAATTCTTCATTTTGTACCACTTGTTAGAAAATGAAAATTGGTTTGATAGTTTGAACTTAAATTGGCTTCTATCTTCTACATTTGATATCATTTCATGAAGTGTAATTGATATCTGTTTAGTGGATCTTACTTTGGACTTCATTTCCTATAGTTGATATATATTTCTTGAATATTGTTTGGTATCTATTGTTGTTTAGATTTTATTGTTTAGAGTATCCCTCAAATATGTTTTAGGCTTAATGACTAAAAAGGGGTGATTATTGTTATTGAATGTTTTTGTTGTGGTAATTTTCATTTGGTATCTCCTTTTGTAACCACAAATTGCTTTTGAACATGTAATCCTTGCTTAAATTGTGGATAAATTCTTTGATTAAGGGAGAGAAATTTCTTTAGGTAAAATTAGTTGTTAAATTATTGTTGAGATTGTTTTTGAACTCTATTACTTATTCCCTCAATGGATTAATTTTTGGATAGATTATTTGAAAAAGGGGGAGATTTGACTTGAAAAGTATCTTTGAATGTTTTTGGATTCTATTGTTTATTTCCCTCATTATACTCTTGTTGATAATGCTAAAGAGGGAGATTTTTTAAATGAATATTTTTGATGAATTAAGATTGATAAAATTTTTGGTTGTTTTGAACTCCTCTCCCCTTGGAATTTGGAGAGTGATGTATAAGTTGCAATATATATTTAAGGGGGAGTTTAGTAGCATGTTGCATGAGTTAATTGTTTGATAAATTGCATAACTTAATTGGAGAAATCTAATGTGCAATATTTATATGCAAATGTTTAGTTTTAGGATAGACAACTTATTGGATTCTGTCATCATAAAAAAAAAAAGAGATTGTTAGCATTTTTGTTAAGCTAAGGTGTATTTTGATGATTAATAAAATGTTGGTTAATTTAATAAATCAATAAGTTGTATTTTGTGTTGTACCGGATATTATTCATATCGGTTTATAATTATATTTATATCCGTGTTTATTATAAATACCCTTGAAATTGATATTATAATTGTTCTAACATGTTTACTTGAGTCCATGTAGTGTTTCATATTTTTTAGAGACTTAGTATAGTTCAGGGGTTAAAATAGAGTGAAGTGGGGATGGCATGCGGATGGTGAATCTCGTCCAAATCTGTTATGTGTACTTGTGGACGATGTGCTGATGCACGCAAAAGAATGTGGATACAGATGTTTTGAATCTGTCCATTTTGAGGTACACTTCGGACGAAGAAATTACGACATGCAGACGACGGTCCTATTATTGAATATGTGGATACAAATATTGTGCACTCTCTCTAACTCTCTCTTTACTTTGTTGCATATAATTGTTATTGTTTATTTTAATTATATGCGTTAAATCACTTAGGGTTATTAGAGATTAAATATCGAACGAAAATACTACGATGCTATATTCCCCATCCCCCTCCCCCTCTATAGGTGTCTATCGATCCTACATGTTTCACTATATTTTCTTCTTTGTCAAACTTCACTACCTACACCTCTATTTATAGACAACAACACAGCAACTCTTCAACGTCCATCCGCGTGAAGACAAAAGGCCAAAAGATGGTAACCCATCAATGTCCAGCAACCCTTCAACATCCAGACGTTCCAGACGACATTTCCCTTCATCTTCTCGTCGATTAAAATTCTTCAGATACTCTTCATAAATTGGCGGTCGTTTGAAATTCATCGTAGCCGATCGACCACCAGTCAAACGATCGACCACAATTTTTCTTTAGAATCTTAATAATTTCACGCCGGTCGATCGACAATTTGTTTCGTTTAATTCTCCAGATTATTCATATATATATATATATATATATATATATTACTCTTAATGAATCATAATTCACTTTTCCAAATTATTCAAACTTCAACATAAACCATATCTTTCACCATTGCTCTTATACCACTAGTTTTCTATGGCGTATATTCCTGGTCGTTTGGCGGATTATTTCGTGGATCATCTAATGGGTTGTTGCTATGGAGTCTGGACATTCTTGTAAATGTAGTTGTAATATTTGTTTTAATCTATATAAAAATCGTTTAAAAGCTAAATATTCATGTCTAGTATATTCTTTAGCTTCTGGTGTTGAATCAATCTCTTCTAGTAGTCTATTATCAAGTTCTTCAGGAAAATCTTCTAGATATTCGTTAATAAAATTAATAAAATATTGTTCTTCTTGTTTATCAAGAAAATTTATAAATTCTAATTTTTCCACAGTACTATTGCATACAGTAAGAGACATTATAATTGCATTGACTATTCACTGTTGATAATTTTAATATTTCTTATTCTGATGTTTCGAATGTAATTTAACCTGTATGTATAAATATACCAGTGTTTCATTTTAATTATCGGGATACAGATCTAAATAATCATTATCGAATAAATATTCATTAAGGTAGTAAATAAGGTAATCTAGAAGTTGTTCTAAATATATATCATTTTCCATTTTTTGTATGTTTTCGTAGTCAAGTTTTACCCCGTATAATGACATTTATTTTATTTTCTTTTATTCTAGTGCTTAATGATCGAATGGTTGTTTTCAATTATTGTAATGATGGTTCTTCTTTGTTCTTTTCAGGTGATCGTGTAATTGGTTCATTAATTTGTAATGGTGTTGTTACTAGATAATATCTAGGAAATTCATATGGTATAAAATTATTAAGTGCGAAAAAAGATTTACTTCTTAAATGATGTCTGTCTTCTGTTATAAACTTTCGTTCAGTATTTCGGAGGAATAGTTTTGGAGGAGTTTCTAATTTTAATAGAGGTTTGAATAATTTGTCTATGGATATTTTTTCATCTTGTCTGAATATTAAACTATAATGACTATTTATTAAGGCATAATTAATATTATATGTAATGGTGAAATGATGATTTTTTGTTTTCATAAAATTTTTCCTTTTTAATTCATATCGTAGTGTTATCGATCTACTTATGTCTTTATCTTTTAAACTAAGTCCTAATTAAATATTTATGTTAAATTTAATTTTTTCTTGTGCTAAATTACTCATTCCTTTGGCTATGATACATTCATTATCATCTATTATTCTGTCATCTCGGATTCTAATTCAATTGAAGTATTAATTCCTTCCATAAAGATGCTTTTAAATAAGATTTGAATAGTACTGCAATGAATATATGAAATTTTCATACGTTTTAATTGTTCCATTTTGTTTATTTTTTCATAAATTTGTTGTTTATTAATAATGGGAATTATGATATTTTCTTTTGTTTATTCTATAGGAATTGCTTCTTCACCCATCATTATTCCATATTTAATTATATTCTTGCGTAATAATTTATGTTTAATAATTTCCAATAGAGAGGTATTGAAATTATGTCTTTCAGTTAATGATAATTCACTTTTTCGTATTTTCTTCATATCTATAATGCTATGACACATACATCCTAGGTTATCTTCTTCTTCATATGCTTCAATCATATTATTATTATTATTATTATTATGATAGCTAGAAAATGAAGAATCTGACATAAAAATGTATGAATATATCTGACATGTTTTGCTACTTGATAATCGAGTATTATGATGCTAGGATGTTGAGGAATGATCCCTCCAGAGTATTACCTCAAGGATTAGATCAACCAGCACGCTAGTTAAGAGAGTATTGTTGAGACTCACACCAATTGCTCCTTAATAACTCTAAGTATTCTCAAATGAAAACACCCTTATTTATAGGAGAGGGTCAGCCTCCTTACAAACCCTAGAGGAATATATTTTTCGACATACTTTAATTTACATTGACATAAAGAATAAGAAAAGACTGTGGGAAATATATTCCATGACTCACACTTTATTTTACATCACAAAAGAAAAAAAAAGAAAGTAAAAAGTAAAATAATTTATATACTATTGCAAACTTTAATTATTAATGCTTCATCATTGATTTGCTTTTGATATTGCTAGTCTTCGAGATTCCTTGTGATAGTCCTTTTGATGCTGTAGCCATGTGATAGTTTTTGTCATGTCTTCTTATAGGTTTTGTCTTTATTCATCAAAAAGATTGTAGGACTCTGGATGGCTGTAGTCACATAGTACCGTAGCTTCTTTTTTCTTTTTTGTTCCCATTCATTTTTTGCATTAAGAAGAATTGCCGGGATGATGTCTGATATTCTTTGTGTTTAACTTCAGCTTCAATAGATGATTGTGAATTGATGTAGAGTCGTATAACATTGAGGATAATTCCATGGCTTGCCCATGGGTTACTTCGTTTGACTAGTGAAAATAAACAATCAATGTATGTTGTCGGACTGATGTAAACGAGATGTTTAATGTCCAGATAATTGAAAGCAGAAATCCTGATCTTCTTGACTTGTTTTTGAGCTTTTTTGCTAAGATAATAATATCCTTGACTAATTCTTTTATATGCCTCATCATAATTCTTCTTGATCCATAAATAGTCACATAATAATATTCTTTGTTCTCTGCTGGGTGCTCGAGAATATTCTGCATAATTTGCTAGATCAGTAAGTAATTGTGATATGTCTGTATCGTTAAGATACTAATGTTGCCATGATATCTGAATGATGGGTATTCGTATGTCCATGATGAAGGTGTTGATATGTCGGGTTCTGATGTGAGTGAAAGCTCTGATTCAGAGTATTAATATGTAATTTGAACTGTAGTTCAGTGAGCAAAAACTCTTATAAGAGTAATGATTAAGAGTATTAATAGGTAATGTGAACCGTAAGTCGGTGAGCAAAGGCTCTGATAAGAGTAATGACTAAGAATTATTTTGAGTATATTAGTGAAATACATCACTATTACTCTGATAAGTGTATCAATAGGTAATTTTGATAAGTGTTTTGTGATCAATAATGATCTGATAAAATATTAGTCATTTTGATAGATATGCTTTTGATAATGTAGCACAATATGTATCATAATATGATTGTCTGATATGCTCAATTAGATATGCATACTTGATGAGGGTAATACGTTCTTATGTTATTTCCATTCTCTGGTTAATGTATCTGCAAAACAGTTCTTTTCTGATTTTATGTATTTGATATATGGTTGATATTGATGCAATTGTACTTGCCATCTAATTAATTGACCCTTTTGATATTCTTCTTGTAATTTATATTTAAAAAATCTAGTTACATATTTTGAATTTGTTCTAAGTTCAAATCTTGTTCCTAATAGATCAATTTTTCATTTTTCAATATTTTGAGACATGCATAAGTTTCTAATTCTTGTATGGAGTAGTTTTGTTCGGTTTTAGTAAATGTTCCTGATAAGTATTTATATAATCTTGTGGGATTTTTTCTGTTTTAAGAGAAGACTCTGTTTCAAATTGTATAATTAGATTACCTATTTGATCCAAATTTAGAATATTTTTCCCATTTACTATGGCAAGCATACTGTAAAAGCCGTGAAATTTTTAATGATAAATTCCACGTGTAAATTTTTCGCATTGAAAATTGGTCATAGTTTTGAAGAAGTTGATTGAATTGTCGTATAGCGACCACGTACGCAAATTGGTCAATTGGTCAAGTCCACGTATACAAATTTAGTCAATTGGTCAAAGTCAGTGAAATTAAAATTTTTCAAACTAAATGAAATTTGGGGAATTAAATTGGGCTGATAGTCGTTGTTTGGCGACGTGAAATGGGGTACGAAAGGATTAAAAATGTGGTATGCATGATTAAGATGAATGTGTCACATTAAGTAAATAAGTGAGATTTAAATTAAATGAAGTGGGTTAAATTGTAGAATTTAGAATGAAGACAAAAATAAAGTTAAATGGAGAAAAGAGATTAAAAGGGATTGAGAAGAGGGGGCAAAATCCCACCAAATCTTTTGGAGTAGCAAAGTACAGGGTTTAAGTTGTAAAAAAAAAAATTTAATTAAAAATCGGGAGGAAGAGAATTAGGGTTTCTCTTCCCCCCTTCCCCATTTCTTCTTCCCCTGTCTGCGTCGGCCGAGAGAGAAGCCGAGAAGGAGAAGAGAGACGCCGGACGACGACTTTCGCGAGAGAGAGGAATGGCGAGCCCGAACCGGCGACCAG
This sequence comes from Begonia loranthoides, assembly GCA_022433065.1. Classification (NCBI taxonomy): domain Eukaryota; kingdom Viridiplantae; phylum Streptophyta; class Magnoliopsida; order Cucurbitales; family Begoniaceae; genus Begonia; species Begonia loranthoides. The sequence goes on from JAJTVF010007083.1 coordinate 6,864, forward strand.
CATTCCGGCGACGAAGGACAGCACGAGCAGCCTAGTCTAGGCGGTCCGTGTGGAAGGCAGCTTCGACGTCAGCCGAGGCAGGGACGAATGATCCCAACGTTCATGAGCTCTGTTAAGCCGCGGAGCGTCTCCGTCTGAGGCGATTCGGACAGTCACCGAGGACACCCTGTGCGACGGAGTGTTGGACGGAGCTGAGAGCTCCGATTTCTGGAAACTGAACAGCTCAACCCCGAGCGTGCCCTTCCGATTCCGGCGAGCGGCGATCTCGGATTTGTGACAGGAGCTCCGAGATCGAACCCCTTTTTCGATTCCGGCGAGCGAATTGATGCGATTCTGCTCGGCTCAGTGGGTGAGGTCTTTGATTCAAGTTTTTATTCCGATGTTAAGTTGGATTTGTGATGCCGTTGGTTGATCTGTGTTGTGGGTTTACAGTGATCGAATCGAAGGATTCCGGAGAGGCAACCTCCGGCGACGGCAGCTCCGAATCCGAGCATATCTCCGATTCTGGTGAGAAAAACAGGATGCGGATCCCATCCTATTGGTGAGGAAATTTTTAGTTGGACTGTTTCATTACGATTTCTGATCTTGAATGTGGATTGATGCTAATTAAGAGTGATTCGTCATTTTGGTTGGATTTCTCGCTGCCATTTAGGACTAATTTCGATTCTGTTATGTTGAGGGATTCTAGTTGAATTCCTGCTCGCTAATGGATTCTACGTTTTGTTCAGTTTGTTTGGTTCACTGATGAAGTTGAGATATTGATTGTTAGTTTTGTTATGCTGCTGTAAATGAAATAAGGCCAATTCGCAGCTTCTATTCGAATTTGTTTGTACTAAAGTTTCTGTCTGTTGGGTTCTATTAAGTTGAATTCTGGATTTCTGCTTGGGTGTGCTTTGTGGTTGATTGTACGTTATTGCTTGTCCGATTGAATTGCTCCTATTTATGGGATTGAGAATCTGTGAATTTAAGAGGATTTAAGTCATTGCTAGATGGAAAAGAGAATTTCATACCTGTTAGTTTGTTGAGTCGAACTGTAACTGTAATGAGGAGATGCCTTTATGGTTCTATTCGATTTCAAAAGTGGATTTTATATTGAATAATGGTTTTTTTTATTTGGAATTGGAGATTTGTTTTGGAAATAGATATAGAGGATGTTTTCGCTATGCAATAATGAATTGGGTTGAGGTTCTATTATAGTTATGCATGTGATCGAGTCGATTTTGTCTAAGTTTGGGAAACATTATGTGATATTGCTAAATGTTTGAATGAGCACAATGTATTGAAGATTAAGTATTGTTTGGATGGTGATCTAATTATTTACCAAAGGATAAAGTTGGGGATTTTGTTGGGAATATTGGATGAGTCATTTACTAGTATGGGGTCATTTGCTTACCTTCTGGGATTAATTTATGAACTCCCGCTTTTGTACATTTGTCAGGCTTGGACAATTTCGACTAGTATGATATAATTCTTGAGTAAATGCTTGCTTCGGTTGACATGACGAGACCGCCGTCGAGGTAGGGATTTCTATACCTCTTGCATTATATTGCATCGTATCCCGTTTTCAAAATAATTATTTTGTGGAATACCACACTTGAAAAATGAAGGGGACTGTTCGACAGCACGTCAGTTTTTATTAGTAGTATGTTTTCCCACGTTTAAATTTCGTACATGGTTTGAATTTATTGTGCATATGTTGAGGGATGGATCCGCCATCCCCTTTGATACCTTCTGCTGCGTGAAGGTTGATTGTTTGACGTGCGACAACAGATCGGGGCATTGGTGACGTGTCCTCAGGTCGAAAGCCCTGAAAGTTGTAAACAGTATGGGAGGGTGATGACGCCTCCTAGGGTCGAAAACCCCTAAACCTGGCCAGGGTTTTGTCTCACGGATCAGACGGTTGTCAATCTCTAAGACTTAGTTAACCTAAGTACCAATTCCACTTGATGGGTGGATGGCCGAGTTTACTCATCGGCAACCCTCGTTCATTTGGAGCCTCTAGGTATATTAGCTGTTAAATAAGTCCACATATAGTGAGCAACTGTATCCGTTATATTTGATCGTACGACACATTGGATCTACGGACCACCGTCATTTATACTTCCTCCTGCCTCATAAGGTGTTGTCCCCGACGGGTGACCACCTTTTCTTTGTTGAGTGGCGGGTGAGTCCTTGAGTGACCACCCCTTTTCACTGATGACGTTTTAAGATTGAAAAACAATGTTGGCCTATTTTACGAGGTATAGCTGTCTATGAATACAGCAAGTTTTCGAGAAAAGCCTCATCGATGGCCTTGGGCCGGTTTGATAAAATGACAAAGAGTTTTGAAGCGATTTAAAAATCCATGTATGGTAAAAATGAGAAACATAACCCTGATTTCGAAAATACAGAAAAACCAATTTTGCATGAGGTGCATCTAGTATAGCCATACTTTACTGAGTTAGTCACTCATCCCAAACGACTCCTCCCTCAAAACTTCAGGTAAAAGCAAGTGCAGCTAAGGATCGGGATCGGGAGATTATTTTATTTTTGATGACGATCATTATCAGTTGGTGAGGGTATTTATATTTTGAGTTTGTAAACCTTAAATGCATTTTGGCTTGGATCGTCGCACAGTACTTTGGATTTCATTTTTAATATATGCACTGTTATTTTCTCATGATCCCTACTCGGACCTAGGCCCAGATCATCTTGGGCTGAACTAAATAATTATAAGTCTTCTGCTAAAACACACGCCTTGGGCTGGGTGATCGGGTTCTCTACAAGGATCGGGTCGCCTGATCGGCGGTTCTGTCAGTCCCGTCTTCGGGTCGTGACAGAATTTTATGGTATCAGAGCTCAAGGTTCCGAATTCCTAAGTAGTGATCACTTGAGAATTTAATGGTTTAGGATAAGAGTTTGATAATTGTGCACAAGTCAAGTTTTCTAACTAAGTGGGGTTTTTCTTTACTCTGAATTTTGAAAATGCCATCGAGAAGGACATCTTGTGGCATATCAGAAGAGTGTGGTTCTGACCTTATTATAGCAATGATGGATAGTTTGTAGAAATTGATTAGTAATAGTTCTGCACATAAAGCTGGTATGATGAGGGGATGTGTTCTAGGTGTTTACTAGAATGAATTATGAAATACTTTGATTTCACGTATTGGAAGTAAGAATGCTTAAGATATTAATTAGGTGTAATTGGACTAATTGGACAGTCGATGAAGTTAAAATATTAATTGAGAGAGAAAGTAGTTGGAGTGTGCTCGGACGGTATATGAGCACGTTAAAAGCAAGATGAAGTTGTAATGTATGCATTTTGCTAGTAATGGATAGAATGAATAAGAAAATGAAGTGGAAGTAAATTATCACTGTGTTGAATGATTGTATTTGAGGTGAATAATTATATTTCTTTGATAAATTTGATTGATGGATGTAATAAATGATAGATCATATTGAAATTGCTTGAGATTTGATGTAGGATATATGACTGTAGCTTTTGGGGGAGTAAAGAAATAGAGGAGACTCTGCTCAAATTTTCGTAAATAGGAAAAAAAAAAAAGAAGAATGGTTAAAAGCAATTCCAAACTTGTGTTTGAGGGTGTTGGAAACCCAATGGGAGTGGAGAGTTGATTCTAGAATATGGGATAGAAATTTGAGGCACTTAAAAAATTTTGGAAATGTTCTAAGTGGGGATTACTAGTCAATACTTGGAGAAATTGACGTCCAGTTGGTGGAACGTCGTGAGATTTAGTTATGATGTCCAGTTGATGGAGTGGAAAAAATTTCGTCAAAGTATTTGGGGTATAGTATAGTAGTCATAGCCATTATGAGTCTATGACATAAGCCTTTCATGAGTTGACCCTAGATTAGCGGTCAATGGAGGAGATGGAATCTTCGTTGATGTTTAGTACTCCTCTAGGTGTCTAGAGGGAGTAGTTGTTGTGTGCAGAGCAGTCTGCGTAGTGATCAATGACTATATGCTTTTCTAAAGATATGATTGTTTTACCCATTTGTCAATTTGATGTGATGTCGGATATGGATTGGTTGAGAAAGTATAGGGCAACTGTGAAAGGCCATCTAAAGCGAGTTATAGTTATTTCTAAACAAGGACATGTTGTCGTTTATGGGTGCGATGACGACTAATTGTGTTTTACGGACATGTCTTGATGGTTACAGTGGATTAAGACAGTATGACAATTTTTGGTCGATTGATGTTGAGGTTGAGACTGTTGGTCAGGATCTGGATGTCTCAATTGTGAGAGGGTTCCCAGATGTGTATCTTGATGAGTTACCAGGGTTGCCTCCAGAACATCAGATCAAGTTATGTATTGATTTAGTTTCAGGCGCTACCCTAGTTTCTATACCTGCGTGTAAAATGGCTCTTGTAGAGTTGAATGAGATAAGGGAGTAGTTGAACGGAGCAGTTGTATGAGTTGATAGATTAGAGATTTATTCGGGAGAGTATCTCTTCTTGGGGTGCTCCAATTTTGTTTGCCAAGAACGCAGATGGTTCTTTGAGACATTGCCTTGATTATTGAAAGTTGAACTGGTTACCATATAGAATAAATATTTGTTGCCCAGGATCGATGAGTTGTTCGATTAGCTTGGTGGATCACAGTACTTCTCGAATATTGATTTGAGGTTTGGTTGTTGTCAGATTAAGATGTGGGAAAAGGATATCTCGAAGACAGCCTTTAGGATGAGGTACGAACAATTTGATTTTTCTAGTATTACCTTTCGGTTTGACTAATGTCCTAGCTGCATTCATGGATCTCATGAACCGGGTTTAGTCCCCATTTAGATCGATTTGTCATAGTGTTTAACGACGATATTTTGATTTGTTCTAAGTCTCAGAGTTAGCATTGAGAACATCTTTAGATTGAGTTACAGACTCTGAGAGATCACTAGTTATATGCTGAGATGAGTAAATGTAACTTTTGGATCTTAGAGGTTAAGTTTTTAGTACATATTGTTTCACGAGATGGAATCTCGGTAGACCTTGCGAAGATTGAGGTAGTTGTGTAGTGGCACCTTCCGAAGAATATGTTAAAGATTCACAGTTTATAGGTCTTGCCGGTTATTATCGGTTGTTTGTGGAAAAGTTTTCTTCGTCAGCAGCACCATTAACGAAGTTGATTAGAAAAGGGATACGATTTAAATGGAGTGACCAATGTTAGAGTACATTTGAGGGATTAAAGAACGGACTGAGGAGTGCACCTATCTTGACAGTAGTTGACAGTGAGCAGCCTTATGCAGTTTACACTGGTGCATTGAAAATTGAACTTGGATGTGTCTTGATGCAATAGGATAAAGTGGTTGCTTATGCATTTCGACAGTTGAAACTACATAAAAAGAACTATTCACTTGACTCGGAATTAGTTGCTATAATTTTTGTGTTAAAAATTTGGAAGTGTTATTTGCATGGTTTGATCTTTTAGGTGTTTTCGGATTACAAAAGTCTAAAGTATCTTTTCATTTAGAAGGATTTGAATTTGAGACAACACAGGTGGATGAAATACCTGGGAAATGATGATTTTAGTCTAGAGTATCATCTGGAGAAGACGAATGTACTAGTTGATGTCTTGAGCCGAAATCCTCTAAGATCACTAGCTTGTTTGGTTCTCAACGAGTGGAAATGATCTATAGTTGTTGGAGAATACAGTTTGCAGTCTATGAGTCAGATGATATAGCTTGTGTATATAATGTGGTTGTCACACCATCGTTGCTCTAGAGGACAAAGCAATTACACCAACATGGTAATTTGATTTACGAGAAAGTTAAACATCTTCAAGACGAAGAGCAATTGGATGAGGTGTGGGTCATTGTAGATCGTTTGATAAGTTTACTCACTTTATTCCGAACTAATGGTTTGCCCACTGCCATTGATGAAATTGGTTTCTGATTTTTGGATTCCTATTTTTATGTTGGATTTTGGTTCGATAATGGGATTTGTTTGGGGTTGTTGCTTGCCATTGTTAGCTCCGAAAATGATAAATTGTTGTTTGAAGGAAAATTTTGGAGACTTGTTGATTGTTGTCTGAGGTCCGATAAATAGTCTGTTATGTTTCGATTGCACAAAGTGTTGTGCTAAATTGATTTTAGTTCCTGTTTTGGTTACAGTGTCACTAGGGAAACTGTTGTGGATTTGTGGCCATCTTCATTGGTGAACTTGGAAATTTTAGTTTGGTCTCTGTTTGTGTTGCTACGATTTAGATAAGATTATGAAGGTTGTACTATGTAAACAGTATCTGTTTGTACTCTAGGTTGTTGAGGAAACTTGAAAGTTTTAATATACTCGTTGTTGATTTGTTAGGACCTGAGTGGGGATAGTTTTTGTTCCTATCGGTTGAGAAGTATTGTTCAAAGTGATTGTACTACAGTCTTTACAAAATAACAATTGGGAATCTGTTTCATGATAATAAGCCTATTTATGATCGGTTATAGTTGGAATGGTACCTTGTTTTGTTTATTGTTGGTTTAATGTTGAAGTTTGGTTTTATAATTGTTTGTTTATGGTGGAGAATGAGATCAAGGGTCTGTTATTGCTGTTAGTGTAGATATTGCACATTGTCTTGACGGTCACATAATTAGCATGGATTTTCCTTTGTCGAGATTGAGTCGCCTCTACATTGAGATGTTGTTCGTCTCCACGATGTCTCTTCAAGTATTGTTTTAGATTGCGACTCGATATTTATGTTCAAGTTTTAGAAGTCTTTGCAGAGAGCATTAGGGGTAGAGTTGAATCTCTGCATTGCCCACCATCCTCAGACAGATGGACAGTCGGAGAGGATTATTCGGATTTTGGAGGATATGCTGCGATCTTGTATTTTGGATTTTGGTGATAGTTGGGTGAATTATTTGTTTTTAGTGGAGTTTGTGTATGACAACAGTTATCAGACAAGTATTGGCGTCTCTCCATTCGAGGCTGTATGGGAGGCCTTGTCGTTTTCCACTATGTTGGGCTGAGACAAAAGAGAGAGTTACTCTTGTGCCTAATATGATCATAGAAATTACGGATGATATTCAAATGATTTGAAAGAGCCTTAAGGCGGTGTAAAACAAACAAAAAGGTTATCTTGATCTAAAAAGGAGGGAAACAATATGGAAAGTTGAGTCGGACATAAAAACATAATACGTAAGTACCCTCATTTCTTTCATATGTAGCGGGTTTTACTTTAAATTTCGGGACGAAATTTCTTTTAAGGAGGTTAAGATGTAAAAGTCGTGAAATTTTTAATGATAAATTCCACGTGTAAATTTTTCGCATTGAAAATCGGTCATAGCTTTGAAGAAGTTGATTGAATTGTCGTGAAGCGACCACGTACGCAAATTGGTCAATTGGTCAAGTCCACGTATACAAATTTAGTCAATTGGTCAAAGTCGATAAAATTAGAATTTTTCAAACTAAATGAAATTTGGGGAATTAAATTGGGCTGATAATCGTTGTTTCGCGACGTGAAGTGGGGTATGAAAGGATTAAAAATGTGGTATGCATGATTAAGATGTATGTGTCACATTAAGCAAATAAGTGAGATTTAAATTAAATGAAGTGGGTTAAATTGTAGAATTTAGAATGAAGACAAAAATAAAGTTAAATGGAGAAAATAGATTAAAAGAGATTGAGAAGAGGGGAAAAAATCCCGCCAAATATTTTGGAGTAGCAAAGTACAGGGTTTAAGTTGTAAAAAAAATTTTAATTAAAAATCGGGAGGAAGAGAATTAGGGTTTCTCTTCCCCCTTCCCCATTTATTCTTCCCCTGTCTGCATCGGCCGAGAGAGAAGCCGAGAGGGAGAAGAGAGACGCCGGACGACGACTTTCGCAAGAGAGAGGAATGGCAAGCGCGAACTGGCGACCAGCATTCCAGCGACGAAGGACGGCATGAGCAGCCTCGTCTGGGTGGTCCGTACGGAAGGCAGCTTCGACGTCGGCCAAGGCAGGGACGAACGATCCCGACGTTCGTGAGCTCCGTTAAGCCGCGAAGCGTCTCCATCTAAGGCGATTCGGACAGTCACCAAGGACACCCTGCGCGACGGAGTGTTGGCCGGAGCTGAGAGCTCCGATTTCTGGCAACTAAACAGCTCAACCCCGAGTGTGCCCTTCCGATTCCGGTGAGCGGCAATCTCGGATCTGTGACAGGAGCTCCGAGACCGAACCCATTTTTTGATTCCGGCGAGTGAACCGACGCGATTCTGCTCGGCTCAGTGGGTGAGGTCTTTGATTCGAGTTTTTATTCCGATGTTAAGTTGGATTTGTGATGCCGTTGGTTGATCTGTGTTGTGGGTTTACAGTGACCGAATCTAAGGATTACGGAGAGGCAACCTCCGGCGACGACAGCTTCGAATCCGAGCATATCTCCGATTCTGGAGAGAAAAACAGGACGCGGATCCCGTCCTATTGGTGAGGAAATTTTTAGTTGGACTGGTTCATTACGATTTCTGATCTTGAATGTGGATTGATGCTGATTAAGAGTGATTCGTGATTTTGGTTGGATTTCTCGTTGCCATTTAGGACTAATTTCGATTCTGTTATGTTGAGGGATTCTAGTTGAATTCCTACTCGCTAATGGATTTTAGGTTTTGTTCAGTTTGTTTGGTTCACTGATGAAGTTGAGATATTGATTGTTAGTTTTGTTATGCTGCTGTAAATGAAATAAGGCTGATTCGCAGCTTCTGTTCGAATTTGTTTGTACTAAAGTTTCTGTCTGTTGGGTTCTATTAAGTTGAATTCTGGATTTCTGCTTGGGTGTGCTTTGTGGTTGATTGTACGTTATTGCTTGTCCGATTGAATTGCTCCTATTAATGGGATTGAGAATCTGTGAATTTAAGAGGATTTAAGTCATTGCTAGATGGAAAAGAGAATTTCACACCTGTTAGTTTGTTGAGTCGAACTGTAATTGTAATGAGGAGATGCCTTTATGGTTCTATTCGATTTCAAAAGTGGATTTTATATTGAATAATGGTTTTTTTTATTTGGAATTGGAGATTTGTTTTGGAAATTGATATAGAGGATGTTTTTGCTATGCAATAATGAATTGGGTTGAGGTTCTATTATTGTTATGCATGTGATCGAGTCGATTTGTTTGAATGAGCACAATGTGTTGAGAATTAAGTATTGTTTGGATGGTGATCTAATTATTTACCAAATGATAAAGTTGGGGATTTTGTTGGGAATGTTGGATGAGTCATTTACTGATATGGGGTCATTTGCTTACCTTCTGGGATTAATTTATGAACTCCCGCTTTTGTACATTTGTCAGGCTTGGACAATATCGATGAGTATGATATAATTCTTGAGTAAATGCTTGCTTCGATTGACATGACGAGACCGCCGTCGAGGTAGGGATTTCTATACCTCTTGCGTTATATTGCATCGTATCCTGTTTTCAAAATAATTATTTTGTGAAATACCACACTTGAAAAATGACGGGGACTGTTCGACAGCACGTCAGTTTTTATTAGTAGTATGCTTTCCCACGTTTAAATTTCGTACATGGTTTGAATTTATTGTGCATATGTTGAGGGATGGATCCGCCATCCCCTTTGATACCTTCTGCTGCGTGAAGGTTGATTGTTTGACGTGCGACAACAGATCGGGGCATTGGTGACATGTCCTCAGGTCGAAAGCCCTGAAAGTCGTAAACAGTATGGGAGGGTGATGACGCCTCCTAGGGTCGAAAACCCCTAAACTTGGCCAGGGTTTTGTCCCACGGATCAGACGGTTGTCAATCGCTAAGACTTAGTTAACCTAAGTACCAATTCCACTTGACGGGTGAATGGCCGAGTTTACTCATCGGCAACCCTCGTTCATTTGGAGCCTCTAGGTATATTAGCTGTTAAATAAGTCCACATATAGTGAGTAACTATATCCATTATATTTGATCATACGACGCGTTGGATCTACGGACCACCGTCATTTATACTTCCTCCTGCCTAATAAGGTGTTGTCGCCGACGGATGACCACCTTTTCTTTGTTGAGTGGCAGGTGAGTCCTTGAGTGATCACCCCTTTTCACTGATGACGTTTTAAGATTGGAAAACAATATTGGCCTATTTTACGAGGTATAACTGTCTATGTATACAGCAAGTTTTCGAGAAAAGCCTCATCGATGGCCTTGGGCTGGTTTGATAAAATGACAAAGAGTTTTGAAGCAATTTAAAAATCCATGTATGGTAAAAATGAGAAACATAACCCTGATTTCGAAAATACAGAAAAACTAGTTTTGCATGAGGTGCATCTAGTATAGCCATACTTTACTGAGTTAGTCACTCATCCCAAACGACTCCTCCCCCAAAACTTCAGGTAAAAGCAAGTGCAGCTAAGGATCGGGATCAGGAGTTTATTTTATTTTTGATGAGCGATCATTATCAGTTGGTGAGGGTATTTATATTTTGAGTTTGTAAACCTTAAATGCATTTTGGCTTATATCGTCGCACAGTACTTTGGATTTCATTTTTAATATATACACTATTATTTTCTCGTGATCCCTACTCAGACCTAGACCCATATCATCTTGGGCCGAACTAAATAATTATAAGTCTTTCGCTAAAACACACGCATTGGGCTGGGTGATCGGGTTCTCTACAAGGATCGGGTCGCCTGACCCGGCGGTTCTGTCAGGCCCGTCTTCGGGTCGTGATACATACATCCTGCCCAAGTATCCTGAGACGCATCAGTTTCTATAATAAGGAAATCTTTTATATTGGGATTATATAGTGTTTGTAATATTTGACATTTTTCTTTAATGTTTTTCACGATGTTAGTATCTTGATTTGACCATGTCCATTGTATTTTTTCTGATAATTTCTTTTGTAATTCTTTTCTTTCTTTAGCTGGTTCTTTTAAGAAACTTTGGTCAGCAATATAATTTAAACATCCTAAGAACCTCTGTATCTGTTTTCTATCTTGTAATTTGTCTGGGAATCGGTATAATTTTTCTTGAATATTGAGTGTTAACTTAATTTCTCCCTTATAATTTATATTTAATCCTAAATATTCAACCTCATTTTGTAATAATTTCGATTTCTTTTGCGATATTACAAGTCTTTTGTCTTTACATCTCTGTAATACTTTTAATACTGCATTAATATGATCCTGTTTACTTCCTGATGTGAAGATATTAATATCATCAATATATGCTAGACAAATATTTTCTAACCCGTCTAGATTATGATCCATAAATCGTTGATAGATAGATAGTGCTTGTTTTAGTCCAAAAAGTAATACATTCCATTTATATTGTTTTTGTGGAGGACAGCTAAAGGTTGTTAGTAGTTTAGTATCTTCGGCTAACCTAAGTTGCCAATATCTTTATTTTGCGTCTAATGTGCTAAATAGATTATTTCCTTTGAGCTTTTCTAATATATATTTTTTTCTAGATAGTTTATAACTGTCTCCTATAGTAGCATCATTTAATTGTTTATAATTTATTACCATTATTTTTTTTCCTCTTTTAATTTCATTTTTATTTTCAACATAGAAGGCTGGAGCGCTATGAGGACTCGAGCTTTCACTTATAATTCCTAATTCTAATAGATGTTTACATTCTAGTTGGAATTCTTCTAGGTCTCTAATACTATATGGTTTCCAATTAGGAACATTAATTTCAGCTAGCGGGTCTTTTAATTTAATAATAATTTCTTCTTTATTAGTATTTTTAATGTGATCAAGAGGATTGTCACTACAGACTTCTTGTAATTTTTGTTCTAGAAGTTGTTGAGTAGTATAGAAAAAGTGAATTATATTTTATGCTTCTTGACCTATGATTTTGACTACTTCAATAGGCGTGACTATTTTTGTGGTGATTTGCTGTGGTTTAATGTCTTCCCCACCCCCCACCCCGGGAAAAGTGAGAGAAATAGTGCGAAGTCATTGAATAAATAGTTGATATTATTTCAGAAAATTATTACCTAGAATAATATCTATGTCGGAATCATGAAGATAAAAAGTTTTAGCAATAAAAGAATATCTTTCAATAATAATAGGGATGTAAAAGCCAACATACCATATTGGATGAACAGATTTATCAGCAACAATAATTTTAAGTGGGATGGATAATTTAGTCCATGTAAGCAAAACATGTCTTTTAGCAAAACATAAAGTTAATCCAGTGTCAATATAAGCATAATAAGTGTGATTTTGAATAATAGTTTGAATAAATGTCACATTAGAATTTTTAAGACGTAATTGTTTACTCAACACTAGTGGTTGATAGTGAAGAATAGTCGGATGCAAAGGCATAAATGTCAATATCATAGCAAAATCAGAATCTTCAATAGAATCATAACCAATTTCATAGGTTAATCTCAAAGTTTGAGTTTTAATATTATTATTAAATCATTTAGGGCATTTATTGGCATAATGTCCTTCTTCATGACATAGCCAACAAGTACATGTTTTCTTTCTAGTGGAACAAAATTTGTTAGGTTGTGTGCATTTCTTTTGTCAAAATTGTTGTCTATTTTTAAAATATTTACGATGATTTTTCCATTTTCTTTTTTGATATTTTATTATATGGGATTTTTCTCCATTTTTTCTTTATTTTTCTTTTAGAGCAACCATAATTCCCAATTTTATCTTGTATTTTATCCCAACATAATTTAATTTTTGCTTTTTTTTTTTTTGTTGCGTTAGTGCATAATCCTTGCATCCATGTTCTAAGTATTGTTATTCTTGCTTCTAAAGTATCATGTACAACTTTCATGTCTAATGCTCGCTTCAATATTGGTTCTAATATTGAATGTAATGCTGATGGTAATTTCTTAAAGAATAATGTCTTAGCCATTTCTTGGTGTTTATAATCTAGTTGATAATATTTCGTTATGAATTCACAAATAAAATTTTCTACATAACAAAGGTCACATATTTGTATATTGGTTAACTGCCAAAATATATTGTTAATGAATGTTGTAGTTTCTTCTGTTTCTTTAGGATTTCTTCCTATGAATTCGGCTATTAGTAATTGAGTAATATTTTTTAATGTTGTAATAGCATCTGTTTCTAATAATACGATTTTGGATGGAGGATCTAAGGTAGTTAAATAGTTATATACTGCTCTAGTTGTTTGGTGAGCGACATAGTTAAATAAATCGGATGGGTTAAATCTTTTATTTCTTGATTTAATTGTATGAATATATTAATTCAATTTAATATATTAGTGCCCTGAAAATTTTCTATTTTTGGAATATATTGATTTGGTATCTTTGTCCATTTATTTGTTTAATAGTATCCTTGTCTGTTCATGTAATTTTTAAATTCTTGGTCTTGCATATCGTTATATGTTCGTTATCTTTGTTGGTATCGATGACTTAGTTCTGCTAGTTCTTGTTTTACATAATGAGGATTATATAGATTTTCATAAGGGTTTTCGTCTTATGTGTAATCATAGACTATTTCATTAGTTTCTGTTTCTGTTTCTCTGTTCATTAGTAAATAATCATCTTGCATGTCCTCTTTAGGTATATCAAGTTCGGCAAATAAACTAGTAAGTTTAGCTATCTATTCTTCTAAATTTTCCATTATATTGTAGGAGGTGGTTGTATTGTTAGTTTTTGCTTTATTCTTCTTCTTAGATTGATTTGTTTGAGATCTTCTATGGTAATATATCTCTTTTTTTCTTGTCTGATTATAATTTGTTGAAGACTATCAATTATTTCTACTATATCTTTTCCATAATTTATTGGTTGATTTTGTTTTTCTGGATCTTTCTTAAACTTATCAACTAATTGTATAACTATATTTTTTGCTTCTGCTAACTCTTTATAATTTTCTTTATAACTATTTAGTTCTGTTACTATTCGTTGTATCTCTTGATTTTACTGTTTAAGTTCATTTATTCTTTCTGTAAGATTTATTTCTATGTGCTTTAGAATTTCACTTAAACTATGATTCATCCTAAAGTATTTATTAAAGAATGTTCTACATCAGCGATCATTATTTGTATATTATTTATTTTTTCGTTTAAGTCCATAATATCTTTTTCTATCTTTATTAATTTGTTTTGCTTTTCCATTGTAGTATCATGAGTATCTTTGACTTTGAGTTTAAGTTTGTAATAATATTTAGTTAAGAATTCATTGGTATGAATTACATTGTTTTATATGTCTTGTAAATCGTCTGTATTATGATGAATTATAAGATGGGATAAAATTTTCATAATATTATTTAAAAGAGCTTTTATTTTTAGAATGATCAGATGTATCTACACGTGAATTCGTACTTCCTATAGCGTAATTATTTCAAATAGGTAAGTTCTTTGGTAGAATAACCATTTTTTCCTTAAAAGGAATTCCTGGTACTTTATTGATTTCGGTAGTTATATTTCTAATATGTAGATCTTTAATTTGTAGTTTTTTAGCTTCATCGATGTTATTCATTGTTAAATAATGAGTACTAATCTTAACTATCCCAAAATATGCTATAACAGAAAAGGATACCGTAAATAATTAGTAAAATAAGGATAAGAAAAAATATAGGTACCGTTATAAGAATAATTGTGATAGAATCTATGTAAATATTGTTGTAATTAGAGTAATGTGTAATGTCCTAAAATGAAAAATGAAAACAGCAGGTGAAATGTCCTAAATATCCAATCCAAAACACTTAATGCCATAAAATGAAAAAGCATACCATAATGCCTACAAGAATTGTGCACGTCTCTAGGTTTTTCTTGGTATTTACATGAACAAACTTCGTGAAAATATCCATCACGTCATTTGGCTGCAATAAACATTGACAAGTTACCGTCAGATTAATAAGGCATGAATAGTGTAGATACGTAGATAACCAAATTGAAGAAGCACCACACACACAGTTTTAAGTGATGGAGGCTGTATTCCACCTGACGCGTCTATCGATGGAGGAATGAGAGCAACTATCTATTGCACTTTAGCAAACATATAAAGTGGAGAAGGTTAGCGTCTAAGACTAATGGTGCTGCAAATTTGAGATACGTTATTACGTCGCATACAAATAAAGTAAATAATGGACTTTACGTATAAATTAAAAAACTTATAAGCATTTTGTGCGTTTAGATATTGAAGAGGTTATTGGAGAGGATACTTGAAAAGCTGTTTTAGAGGCTGTTCGCTACTCCATTCTTTGCAATTCGGCCAACAATTGCTGATGGTGCTCCTTCGCTTGGTCCTCCACTATTTGCATTTTGTGCAGCCCCATTTGATGATACTCCTCCATCCTTAGAAATTGGTTCTCCATCCTTCGAACTCGATCCAACACAATTTCATGTTGCTCCTCCCCTTGCTCCTCCATTCTTTGCATCCAACCGACAATCTCCTCAGACATCGACGTAAAGTAAGATAACTCAGGAGGGGGAAGAGTCATCGACTGCGGAGTATCATCCTCCATGTGTTGTAGAGGTGATGATGAAGGTTGTTCCTTTGAGGGGGCTGAAGGTTGTACAATTGAGGGGAGTGGAGGTCGTATGACTGAGGGGGCTGGAGGCTAAGAAAATTTTGCTCAAGTCTTCAAGGGGGACTTGGATGGAGTCTTGCATACCCAATCCCCTCCGACTTTTGAGATCCCCATGCGGTCCACTTTTAATTTGTTGTAGACGCTAGTGACCTTCTCTTGGATTCTCGGCTCCTCATCTGAGGCAGATACCCTGTGATGCTCAACAATCCTCTAAATGAAACAATTAAATGACAGACTCTTGGCCCAGTTATTAAGGACCTCGTACATGTAACTTAAAATCACATAGTCGATATTCAATTTCTTTCGGTTGAGCACATTCTCTAGCATATAGAGATCTATGCAGCTAACATGGTCTTAATGTCCATCTGAGGCAGAATAGTGTGCATCATTATGGTATGGATCACTCAGGCTTTAGCATTCAAGTCATTAAACTTTGCCTTCTTGAACACTGCGATCTCGGGATTACGGTGCAATAGTCTAAGCACTACTAGACATTCTCTTCGTCTAATGAAATCTAGATTCCAAGGCAAGTGGCAATTTCCTCCCTTGGTTCCTCCATGAAACATCCAAGGAGCAGATTAATATCGTTGTGAGTCAGCCTCAACTTCCGTCAAAACATGTAGTTTGGACCTACATTAGGGAGAAATGAAGTCGAATTTGAAGCAGGAGAGTTTGTTTTCCTCAAAATGCGTCCTAGGCGTGGTATCAGTTGGTTCAGGGTTAAGGGAACGTTAGCCCTAAGGTACATTGGGTCATTCTAGATTGTTGAAAGGATTGGTAACGTGGCCTATAGACTTGATTTACCTCCCCAGCTTAGATACGTCTATGATGTGTTTCACATATCCCAGTTGAGGAAGTATACACCTTATCCGTCCCATGTCATCTCCTGGATTGGTGTTCCTATCTAGGAAGATATTACGTACGAGGAAGAGCCAAATCAAATTCTTGGTAGAGATATTCAAGTTCTTCATCGAAAGGAAATTCCCATGATTCATGTCTTGTAGAAGAATCACACTGAATGGAAAGCTACTTGGGAACTTGAATCCAAGATGATACGGTAGTACCCCAAACTCTTTGATGATTTAATTGAGCTATACTGAATTTCAGTGAGGAAATTCTTTAAGGGGGGAAGGATGCAAGTATTCGAAGGTCCAACAGATAGTAGCTATCATTCCTCCATCGACAGGCATGTCTGGTGGAATACAGTCTCCACTTAAAACTTTGCACGTGGTAGGTCTTCAATTTAGTTATCTACGTGTCTGCAATTATTCATGTCTTATTAGTCAGACGGTTTGAAAATGTTCATTTCAACCAAATAACATGATGAATACTTTCATGAGACTGGTTCATACAAATATAGAGAAAAACCTGGAGACATGCACTATTATTGCAAGGATTATGGTAGACTATTTCATTTTCTAGCATTACATGTTTTAGACTGTATGCTTAGAATATTTCGCTTCTTGCTTTCATTTTCAGGGAGATGATGAGTACCACATCACTAATCTCATCATCCCGAAGTAAGAAGCGACAACAAATACGGTGAGAATTATGTTATGTTAAATTAAATAGTTTAGAAGATTTTATTTAGTACTCATCATTGCATACTTTGTATGCAGTATCATACGTTGAACGAAGAAGAATAGTTCAATGTTCTAATGGAAAGATCGATTATTACGTTATGGTGGATTCATATAAGTAAACTTCTTACTTTTGTTATACTTCATGTCTAGACAATTCTAACTCATGGTTTACTTTTCAGACACACCTTTCACAATCATGTTTTTTGTCATCCGTCGACCTACACACTCACTACCCAAATTCATATTAGTTTCCACTTATGTGCTGATTTTTCCCTTTCCATTTTAGCCCACACGGCATATTTCATTGTATCAGTGGGGGTTTAGGACTGCTTCGAAGTTGTACGAAAACCGGATTCCACCCTCACCTAGAGCTACAAGATGGGTCTCCCCTGTACACCAAAGGTTCCAACGTATACCTGAACTTGAAGTTGTTATTCACGGTCACCAATTTACATAAGAGATCTCACAGCAAGACACCGACGTAGGTAATTGATGTGTGAGGATACTAGTTAATTGTACATTGATTGTGATATTAATTAATTGTAAACTAATATATAATTGGATTATAATAGAGGAAGATATGGATTAGTATTGATTATAATTGTATATTGATTGTTTCATTAGTTAATTGTGTACTGATGTGATTGGATTATCAAAGAAGTATTTGTACTAGATTGCCAAACAAGCTAAACTTTTCATTTGATTCCTCCTATGCAACAATCCTAGCTCTAGTATTTCCATTTCATTCATCATCAACAAATAGTTAACTTATATTTACATTCATCCATTTACATGTCCATTACAATGATTTAATCAATTAACATGTCCACATATATGCTTTTTTGGCGAGGGTTGCAGCGACCTCTCATATTTGTGGACCTTGCACGACAGACTCTTGCATAACAATTTAAACACACTTCAAATAAAATTAACATAATTAAAATAACACTTGAAAACGTAAACGTAATAATGTATTCACCTACATCTCGGAAACTGTGAAACTCATAAATGTGTCATGCGAACTTCCTCTCCCGCCTCTGCCACTAGACCTGCAACTGTTGAATAATCGATATATGCTTATAGAGGGCGGGTGAATATAGCATTCTAATAATTTTCGCGTGATATTTTAAATCTCTAAATCCCTAAGTGATTTGTCGTATACAATTAAATAAACAATCACAAATATATGCAATAAACTAAAGAGTAAGGGATAGAGAGGTGTACAAGATTTGTTTACGAGGTTCAGCAAATCCGTCTACGTCTGCGCTCTAAGTTCCATTTGGAGATCCACTAACTAATTGACTTATGGGTGTCAGTTAAACCGTTTACAAAGACTAATTTCAATGGCGTCACCCTTTGGCTATTACGGGTCGTCAACCTTTGACTATTAACGGGGCGTCACCCTTTGATTGAACTTACGGACGTTCAATCGAGTCGTTGACTATTTCGAGGTGTCACCCTTGTATGACTAATTCGTAGGGCGTCACCCTTTACAATTTCGCACAAGTGATTTGGAAATAATAAAATCAAATCTAACTAATCCAAACCCTCCCAAATTGAATTCTCAAGTTTGGGATTAAGGAGAGTTGGATTACAATTGCTCACAGTGATGTTTGGAATCGAGTGTAAAATTCGACAGGACTTCCCTTTGATTCTTCGTTTGTTGTTGTAAGCTTGTAGTGCTTCTCATATTTATAGATTGCGCACTTTTCAGTTCAGCCTCAACGTTTTCGATCGACCGCATATAGCGTTGCACTTTTAACCGTTAAAAAATTTAACCGTTGGAAATCTGTCTGTTGCGCAAATCTGGACTTTTCGGTCACCTATCCTCGACTGCTAATCGTCCGAAAAGACGCAGAAAACTTACAGATTCAAATCATCCTAGACCGTGCTGACCAGACCTCGACCACATGCATCCAAAAAACTCCATAAGCTATCTCCACGCATATTCGATCGCCTCGCTCGTCTACGGACTCGACTGCTACTCAACTGAAAGACCAAAACACAATTTTTGTCACATCCTCTTGACTGCAGCTTGACCTCAACACTCCAATTAATTTTTCTTTAATTAATCTAAGTCCCAAATGATATGCCACACTACATAAACTTAGATAAATATGTTAGCACATTAATAATACTTATTTTGAGGGTATTTTCAATATACGAATATAAATATTATGAAGAAAAAAACATTAAGAATAATATCCGAATAATACAAAATACAACTTATTGATTTTATTTATTTAGACAACATTTTAGTTATCATTAAAATAAAACTTAGTCTAACAAAAAGGTTAACAGTTGTCACTTGTCTCGCTGGTGTCTAGACCTCCACCTTGACACGTGCAGGGATTGTGCCCCACACTTTGACACTGGCTACATGTCATGTTGACATTTCTCTTGGGCAAGACTGTTCGGCCATGAGGCTCGTTAACATCCTTTACTCTTTGTTTTCGTGGCCTTCCTGGATGTCTTTTAAATGGCGGTGACATAATTGGATCAAGGTCCGTCACAGATCACATGTGTTGTCCATTGACCAAGTGGAAAAAGTGCAAGTACATTCTCATGTATGTTTCCCGATAGTAGCATTCATGTATAAATTCCTTAATTGATCTCCTCATAAAATGCATAAACGGGATTAAATATACACATGAGATTTCAATCAACTCCCACTGGTAACAGTTACAAGTACGTATGTCCAAATCAACTGCGTATTGTTTGTTACCATTGCTCACCTCAAATTGGTCAGCACCTTAAAAAATAGGACTTCAATTTTGGCCTGCAAGTTGTAGTCTTACAAGTCGCTTTTTGATTTGCGAACACAAAAGGTTCGTCGACTCAGCCATCTTTTCATATTTTTCAACTATACTCAACATGAGGCCTTTTTTTATCATCTTGAACATAGTAAGAATTAGTTTGTCCCAGGCTAGTAGGATGCAGATATTGAAGGGTTCGCTCAAGTTGTTGAGATTTATATCGCACTTTGAGATCGAATTGAATGTATGTTTCAACCAAAATTTCGCATCGATTTCTCGTAGATATGTGTGTGCTGTCTAGTCAAACAAAAATAACTTCTTCATCTCTCTCTCTCAAAGTGAGCTGATGTTGTGACCCTAGAAGCGCTCCATATTGCATCCTTGAACAACTTGTCTCTAAATTGTTTTTGGAAGTTTGCATATAAGTGTTTGAGGCACAAACAATACTCCGCTGACCTTGCAAACTCTTCAACAGCCGGCACCAGCCCCTATAAAAATTAACAGACTAGGTCAAACATTCATATACAATGTATAACATAAACATATATTGTAAAAGCAATCAACTGTACATTTTTTTCGGTCGAAAATGAATGTCCACCCTATGTCGAACTGACTGTTTAGATCCATAAGCAACAATTGCAAAAACTAGCCCTAAGAGTCTCAACATTCTGCTTCAACCACTACTAAAACAATAGGATAAATTTCATCGTTTTAGTCAATACTATCAGCTGTGAGCAGTAGGCCTGGACACGATCCCTTCAAGTGGCAACCATCCAAGAAAATAACACGTCTACCACAATTCAATAGCCTCATTTTACATGCAGCCAAACACATGTACATCCTTTTAAATGTTAGAATATGTGAAAGATCAATCCTATCTAGTTGAACATGCAGTGAACTTCCAATATTAGACCTCTGAATCACCTCCTCATACAACCATATAAGCTTGTATTGCTCATAATCATCTCCTTCATTTAATTTTCGGGTTTCATTTCTTGCCTTTCTAGCAAGACTGAGTGTAATGTTCACATTAAAATCCTTTCTGACTGTCTTATTTATGGAAGGAATGCTCCAGTCAGTCTAACTTTTGAATCTGTCTAAATAATGAGTTGCCACTCATTTGGTAGAGTCATGACGACTTTCTCTCTTTCTTGAGCAAGTGTAAATGTCGTTATACCTCTTTATCTAAAACGTAAGTGTGCATTCGCCAAGTGCATCCTTCTTGGCACGCGATCCTCAATCGATAAGAGTCACTATGAGTGAATTGTATCTCGTACTCATTCTTCAATGCATAATCTCCAATTTTTTCTCTAATTTCGTTCAAAGAATTATACTTCTTGCCCAGACACATACCAACGAAAGAATATTATGGTTGTGGTTGTCGTTGAGGCCTACGCTCCCCACGTCTTCATCTTCAGATTCACACAATGAACAGAACTTCACCTCGTCTAGAGTTGTCAAGATGGAATGCACCATTATAGTAGCTTCATCTTCGAATGCACAAACCTCATGTGCTAAGACTGTTGACATCAGCTCCACTTTCAATCTGCAGTTAACGGATTCCTGATCACTCCCGGACACCATTGGTGAGCGACAATTAATAACACTTCAACTTCACCTGGATGTGATCCACTTAGACTTTTGAAAAGATCTAGGGCTCGATAATCGTCGAGAAAATCGCTGAGGAAATCGTTCTGAGAGTAGTGTGATCTCTCTAGAGCGTAGAATGTGAATTTATATACTAGGGAAATAGAAGGCAGAGAGTTACTTTCCTCCGCGGAGTGAAATCTTTCTGCAGTAGAAAATATGACGTTCCGTTGAAGAATGTATACTTTCCTTCGTGAAATGACATTTTTTCGCATGGCGATACTACTAACTAGGATCACAATTTATTAGTACTTACATTTCGCATAGGAAATTAATGATTCCGCAAAAGAACAACTAACTAGAAACTTCATTAATTAGTACTTGTCTTCCACGATGGAAAAAAAAAATTTGTCTGCTACGGAATGAAATTGAAATTTTTAACGGCAAACATGAAAGTAATGTTTGCGTCATTCATTTTTCATAGTTGAGTGTTTTATTTTTTAGCGAAAATTATTTAGTGGTTAATTTATCATTGATTTGATAGTTAAGTGGTTGTTTTGTTAATTTCCCAAAAAAACAAAAAACAGCTTTAAGAATTGTAAATATCGCTATTGAAAACACGCTTGAGTAAATACACTGGGAGCTACCTAATGCTAGCACCCAATGGAGGATTGAAATAACCTATGTTTTTAATATATCACACTCTTATCATTCATTTTCATATTTGCCTGCTGAGAGATGTTATGTTCTGCAACACAGGACGTGAAATCTTAAATAAAACAAAGTAGAGGACTGTAAATTATTCAAAAATTCAGGTTCCATCAGGGAAAAGTCTATCTCACCTCAATGTTCGTCAAAGAATATATCGAGGAGATGGGCTTCTGAATCAGCTCAGTGTTTTCAGGTGTCATAATGGATGAATGTACTCTTCTGCAAGAGTAGATAGGAAAATTGCAAATATAACATATTAAACAAATTTGCGTAAACTTTAACTCATTAGTTAATGGCTCAAGTCAATAGCAACCTTAAGTGCAGATTAAATGCAATTTCTCTACCTTAATTTGCATCTACTTCTGAAATTAGTAGTGGTTTAAAGCTCTTAACCTCCTTTTTGTGAACTATTTTATCCGATATAATTTCATATCTTATTAACAAAAAAGCTGGAAAAATTCACCTAAGATCTTCGGAGGCTTGGGTAAGGCTTCTGGTTAAGTCTTCAACTTCCTTCAGCAGACCACCTTCATGAACCTCAGCAAGCAAGGGTTGGACGTCGTCAGCCATGGCTTTGATCTGAGGCATCTCTACATCAAAGACAAGTATTTGGCATGAAATATAGTAGAAGCTCGTAAAATATGTTTATTTAAATCACTTGCTATATTGCATGAATGATGCAAGTGGACAAACTTATTCTGTCTGGGAAAGTATACAATATAGAACACAATGTTATTTTATCTCTGCTTTTTTCTTCCAAACCAATTGAACTATATGTGTTTTCTCAAATAGGCAACCTATCCTAAAGAGACACATTAAAAGGCAACACAAGAATACCATAGAACATCTTTATTCGCAAGGGTTTTGCCGCTTCAACGACTAAAGCAACTTGTTGGGCTTGAGAATAAGTGTTGGTAATGCTGATTTCCTGAATCTCATGACCAAGGCGAGTAAATAACCCAACTAATGCATCCAAGCTTACACCTTGAACTCCTTCCATCTTCTGCCTATCACACCAAATTAGGCCTTCTCTTTTGCATTTTTGCATCAAGAGGTCCCACTGAAGGCGATGGAATAGGATCTCAAGGAGTAATGTCAATCATAGTTTCCATAAGCAGACCCGACTGGTTTACCTCAACTGGTGAGTTTCGAGGGATGATTATTTTGTCATCTTCGACCCACAAATGGAATGTGTTACACCTAAGTCAGAATCGACTATAGATAAAAAGGTAAACAACCACAAATTTCAGAAATTCATCGTTGGAAATGGAAAAAAGCCCAACGAAGAACAAGGGTGGGAATGAACACCTCAACAACAGCTTCAATACTTTTCATGGAAGGATTAACACGGACAACATTGCCAACTAACACTCCTCTAATGCTCACTGGCGTTCCTGTACAAATTCCACAAGCTTGAGCAAATTCAAAGACAGCCAAATAGTTCCAAAATTTTGACCGCATTTGAAATCCCCTCAACCAAGCCAAACTGAGTGGAAGGAGGACAGCACCTGTAATTAAAAACAGCCCAACCCCACCTTCCCAAATACTTCTTCGACCAAAACCAAAGTCACTTAAGGGACGCAATGCTTGCCTCCAAATGTTACAAGGAACATTGAGCACGACTTCAAGAGGACTTACTTTGCCTGAAGAAGATGGTAGTTGGCTATGACCTGTACCACCAGATGTAGCTTTTATCTGGACTTTTGTTCTTGCTCTCAATGGAAGGTAACGCAAACTATTTGAAGAGCTATGTGGCAGAGTTATTGATGATGACAATAGCATTGCAGGACATGTCGCAATTTGACCAAAATGGTTTCCCCCCATCCTTTGCACAATCTAATAGAGAAGAAGACTGGAGAAATAACGTTTAAATAAATATTAGAAGTAGCTGGAGCCTTATTTTTGGGAGAGGTCGATACATGAACTACAAGAAACTTTAAGCTATAAACATATTTGCGCCATAATTAAATCGACCACAAGAATGTGATTGAAATTTAAAGTAAAATGATTAACAAGAGGACTAATTCATTTCACAAGCTCAAAAAAATTGGAAAAGAAAATGGTTGTTAATCATCCGGGCTTCCAGCATCAGGGGAGAGTTTCTAATCATTCAATTTACACACTAAAGCATTTGAGAAGCTCAAAGCAAAGTACAACAATACTTTCAATAAAATGTTTTACCGGCTTCATGGGTGGAAACAGAAGATTAAAATACTTCAAAATCAGAAAACGGTTCATAGCTGAGGATAAATTCTTTGGTCTGAAGAACCACACCATTTCCAATTTTCACACCTTCACAATTTAATACTACCCAAATTCCAACGTGCAATCCACCAGCCAAAGTCAAATAAACAATTTAAGTAGTTATGCTCAGTTATTCATTGAATATAGTTCGTTAATCAGATCCAGTAAAGTGTCAAATTCTCATTGATTCACTAGAAGATTAAACAGAAACGGAAACAATAGCACCATTGCATCTCCTCATTCCGCATTTCATACAATAATGCACTACTAAATTTAGCTAGTACTCCATTGCATTTCCTCATTCCGCATTTCTCTTCCACAATTTACCAAAATCCAAAACTTAAAAGACAAACCAAAAAAAATAAAAAATAAAAAACCTTCGAACGCCACTAAACTGATAGAGAAACAGAAGAAACAGAACCTCAAACTAGGATTACCGAAACCAGAGAATTGCCTCACTTGTCTCGAGCGTTTCCGACATGGAGGACGATCCATTCGACGATTTCCAACGAGAAGCTCGTAATTCTGATAAGATCGAAAGGCTAATTAAGTAGTTTCAGTTAGCAAATAAAAGCAAATTTCGGCACTTGTGGGCCAAAGCATTTGGGCTTTACTTAGCTCCATTGGGCCATATATATTTGGGCCTGACCAATTTTTAATTATTTTCTCATTAAACTTCTAGAAAAATTGACGTCCATTCCATATTATATTTCATTCCCTTGATATTAAAAACATAGACATTGATGGGTAGTTCTCCGAATCTCAGGATCGAAAGCTTTCTGTTCTACAATATTTGAGGATGAATCACTAGAAATACTTTGTAATAAGTTGGAAACAATCTTTGGTTCAACAATCTTAAGATGTATTAACACATTATCAGATGTAATTATTGATTCTTGATCCCAGTTACCCAACAATAAACATAGCAATTAACGGGCTATCTTTGAATACTAAATAGGATTGAAGAAAAAACAAGTGAAAAAATTTAGCTCAAATTGTGAAGCAATTATGTGAGAAAACATAATAGAGGAAGAATTGGAGCAAGCCTTATCTAAAACAAGGAAAAAGTGGAAGGCCACTACCCAATGTAGGGTTAAAGACGGTGCAAAAGAGTGGTAAATTAAAAGGCAAAAAAGGAAAGGAAAAAAATATGCTATTAAAATGAGAGAAACCAAAAGGCAAAAATGGGATCAAGTGGGTAGGCTTTTGCTTGCCACAATATTTTTATTGAAAGCCCTCTTCCCCACCTCTCTCAGTCTTTGCCTGAGGGGGGCCTCCCCCTCTCCTTCTTTATGTCACCTAATTTGTATAACTCCTAGCATGTAAATTGAACCTTCTTAGACTATATCTACTTGGACTCTTCCATTATTTTCTTCTTCCTCTTTATTCTCCTCTCTCTGCCCCCTGTGTTGGCTGCTATATTGATTTTGTAGTGGTGTAGTTGCTCTCAGATTGATCTATACACACAGGTGATAATGTGTGTGGAGAAAGTGGTTCATGATGGGACTTACTGATAGAGTCACTACAGGGTTTAGATCCAATAGTTTTTTAAGTTGTCAGGGAAGATCTTTGAAGAGATTAGTTGTGGACTTGAACAAAACACAAAAGCCAAACAAAGAAAGAAATGTGATGAATAAATGCGACTCGAAATAATTAGTATGAGATTATATCATGTGTTTTTTACGATGGCCTATGCTCGTACATCAAAGTCGGCCGTATTGCATGAAAAGTAAACAATATAATGAAAAAATTGAAATATTTCGTACAAGAAAAATACATGCAGAAAATAATAAATCATCTAAAGATTGTAAATTGAAGCGGTTCCACGGAAGACGATTTAGACCAACAAAAGATAACCAATATATTAGTGTAGTGGGATGCATTTGGTTAGAGGTTGTATCAACAAAATCATATTATTCTCTGGGAAAATGACAAATCAACCATCATGGTTTTCGATCAATGACAAGTCAACCACTGGGGTATATTTGCTAACAAGTTAACCACTAACGTATGAGAAATTGACAAATCCAACATCACACTCAAGTTAACCCAGACAAAACTGCCTAGACACCGCAAACAAGTGCCTGAACGCCGCCCAGGCAAAGAAACAAGCTTGGACGACGCAAACCAGCGGCGTCCAGACAAAGAAAAAGTCTGGACGCCGCTGGTTTGCAGCGTCCAGGCATGCTTTTTGTTTGCCTGGACGCCGCAAACCAGTGGCGTCCAGGCTTTTTCTTTGCCTGGACGCCGCTGGTTTGCGGCGTCCTGGCTTTTTGTTTGCTTGGACGCCGCAAACCAGCAGCGTCTAGGCTTTTTGTTTGCCTGGACGCCGCAAACAAGTGGCGTCCAGGCAAAGAAGCAAGCCTGGACGCGCAGCGTCTCTGGAGCTCTCTATTTGTCATGCATGACATTCTCGATCAATTGTGTTTCATGGTTACTTCAAATTTGTTATGTATATGGTTTACGAATGCAATGTTTTTATTGGTTTTTTGACTTCTTTACCTTCAAAGTGGCATAACTTTTGCTACGGATGTCGGAATTGGGCGCAGAAAGTATCAAATTGAAGCTCTCTCAGAGCTCTATAATTGTCATGGGAAAACCTATGACCGCCTTTTACAGCCCCAAAATCAATCGTTTAAGCCCTCAAATTTGAGATCAAACATTTGCTTAGTCTGGAAAAATGTTTGATCGCAAATTTGAGGGCTTAAACGATTGATTTTAGGGCTGAGAAAGGCGGTCATAGGGTTTATCCCATGACAATTATAGAGCTCTGAGAGAGCTTCGATTTGATACCTTCTGCACCCAATTCCGACATTCGTAGCAAAAATTATGCTACTTTGAAGGTGCAGAGGTCAAAAAACCAATAAAAACATTGCATTCGTAAACCATATACATAACGAATTCAAAGTAACCATGAAACACAATTGATCGAGAATGCCATGCATGACAAATAGAGAGCTCCAGAGACGCCGCTGGTTTGCGGCATCCAGACAAAGAAAAAGCCTGGACGCCGCAAACTAGCGGCGTCTAGGCTTGTTTCTTTGCCTGAGCGGTGTCCAGGCACTTGTTTGCGGTGTCCAGACATTTTTGCCTGGGTTAACTTGAGTGAGATGTTAGATTTGTCAATTTCTCATACGTTAGTGGTTAACTTGTTAGCAAATATATCACAGTAGTTGACTTGTCATTGATCGAAAACCACGATGGTTGATTTGTCATTTTCCCATATTCTCTACTTTGAATACTTGATACATGTGACAGAATCATATATAATTTTGTACATTCAGTTGATGTAACTTTGATTGATTTGATGATCGGAGTGTAACTCATGACAGTCTAACAACTATGTTCATAGCTGTGAAAATCATGAAAAGACAGGTAAAATCAAGGGCTGTTTGGATTAAACTTCACTGGGTAATATTCATTTATTTACAAAATCCCACTACTGATGAGACTGAAGAAAGAACATAAAGGAAAGGAAATCCAAGAAAAAAGCTAGAATTCAAATAAAAATAAATTATTGGAACTGCAAGAACAAAAGAAAAATCCAAATAGATGAGAGAAAAGAAAAGGATGGATCAGCTGCGGCAATCTATGAATATGTTGATGGCCTTCCAAGATTTTCTTTTACAAGTACATGCATGGTTTAAATTCCTTCGTCAATGCAGTGCTTCTGTTGTGAGCTTATCATCAATGGAGTTTGTCTCCATGCATTTCTTCTAGGGTTTCCATGTTGAAGCCCAAACAACTGGTTCATCTTTCCAGGTTAAGTAAATTCCAGAATCATGGTCTGTAATTTGCTGCTGCGAAATTGCCCATCCAGCTCTGTATCTTTTCAGCAGTGCTTTAACATCATCAATGACGTCGTCGCTGAATAAACATGGCGAAAAGTTTGCTTCTTTCAGTCTCTTCCCCCATTGAATTCCTCTCTCTCTCCTCTCGCATTCTCCGTTGCTGTGATCTCCATCATCTTCACAGGCTAAAAACCTCACTATGTTCTTCGAACATTCTCTCTCCAGAACCAGTTTCTCGTTACTTGTTGGTAAAAAGCTCTCGTCGAGCATCTCGAAATAGAGAGAGTAGAATCTCAGGCACTCTTCAAAACACTTTACGAAATCATTTCTCGAGCTTGAGAAATCAGCTTCCTCTTCAACAATGGTGATAACTCGAGGCTTGAGCGACTGCAGAAACTGAAGAAAGCTTGCTCTTTCGTCAATTTCAACCCTTCTCAAACCGCCATTGCAATTCACTGCAACAGCTTCTCCATCTTGAACATTGAGTTCATCCTTTGATAGCTCTCCCAAATGAGTTAACCCACTGAAAACCCTAAATTCAAATGGAACTCCCATTAATCTCGCGAATTTCTCCATTCTTTGGCCTACTTCCTTCATCACGGGCTTTACGACGTTGGCAGTGACAACCACCGTCAGCTTCAAACGTGGAGTTTCGTCGTTTCTGGTGGCGAGAGATTCTAACAAAGTCGGCCATTGAGTACAAAGGGTGTTGCTAATATCAATTATATGAAGATTAGTTTCTCCATCAAGAGCTTCCATTATAGCTCCATTCGAAGCGACGTGGCCAAAAGTAGTCCAAGGGCTGACCTCCTGAAATTTCAGAATCAGTTTTCTTGCTGAATCAAAAGAATTATTCTTCTCTGCAACTGAATTTAGGGTTTTCAAGCATCTGGCTCCAGACTCTGTAGCCTTACAAAACAAAGCTTGCAAAAAATAAGAAGCTATTTTCTGATCGGAATCGCCATAGGGAGAAGCAAGTTCGTTCAACATCCATAAAAGATGATGGATTTTGGAAGAATCTTTCTCTGAAACTGCTTTAGCACACTCTATAAGAAGCCTCGGGGCCCATTTACCTGATGGATCAGACGGTAGCTCTCCGTTTGAGTGATCAGATGAGTGGCTGGTTGTGGTTGATGCGTGGCTGAAATTGTTTGTGCTTTGCATGATCAGAGCTTCTTGATCATTGATTTTCTGGCTACTACTGGATGAGAAGAAACTGTCAGAACCAGTTTCTTGATATTGATGATGACGAAGAAGAAGATGATCTTTTGGAGTGAAGAGAGTTATATCCATGAGTTAGGTCAATGGAAGATGGCTGTTTTTTACTCTTTCAATCTCAGCTTCCTCTTCCCTACTATTATTTCATTTGTACAAACTTTAGAGCAAATAATATTATTTTATTTCAATATTCATAATTTTTGGACCAGACCAAAACACGATAAAAATATCACTCATAAATAATAGTAAAAAAGTGACCTCCGACAAGATAAGTGTATAAATTAGAGCGTAAATCTTAATATTGGTAACTTTTTGTTAATTTATATAATTTTAAAGAACACGACAAAATATGACTGATAATAATAAAAAGCGACCCAAGTAAAATTAAAGCTTAAGTCTTAATGTTGGTAGGCTTTTGTGATTATTTTGTTTTTCCAAATTTATAGACATTTAATAAGATTTTCTGTTTTTTGATGTTATAATTGAGGAACGTCGTTGTCAAGATTGTAATATACTTGCGTTGAGTTCCAATCAAGAGTCATCTCTTTAATTAAAAAATAATTAACTTAAATTAATTATAAATTAGGTGGTGGGGCCATGCTTACGTGTTCCTTTTTGTTATATATATAATAATTGCAAGTTAAATCAGTACATAGTCATCAGAGAATTGGTTCAATTAATAGTAACTTTGTAACTAATATAATATAGAAACTCTAGAATATACTCTCATCACCAAATTTAATTACTTCAATTGACATCAATCCCTATCGTCATGACCTTTTTTAATTAGTAAAATATATTTATATTTATCTTTTAAAAAAAAATTATAATACGTCCAGACATAAGTTTTAAAATAAAAATTAAAAAAAATGTATCAGTTGTTCATTATTTATTTTGGAAAAAACTAACATTTTACGTGGGGTAGCATTCATGAAAAATGTCACATAACATGTTGAATTATTGTATTATTTTAATGTAATAAGTAGATTATGTGCTTAGTACTTACTAATAAATTAATTATTGATTAAGGAAGCATAAAACTCCAACACACAAATGAGAAAGAGATCAAACAAAAAGCCATAAAATAAGAAATAGAAGATTCATGGCAAAATTAACATACAAATTAAAGGTTAGACAAAAGGTTTATTCCAAGTGGGAATAAGACAATTATTGTTAAGGATGTTAAACAAATAATAAAATAAGATTGGCATTCAAATATGGAATCTTACCAGACATATATTTTCTTTCTGGTAAATCCCAACAAAAGGGTGATTGTAAACATGAATATCCTATCCAGACTGGTCTCAACAAGCTTTGGTCAACTCAAAACCCACTTATTTTTGTAAATAAAAAAACCCAACCAGAAATAGTGTTATAAATATTCAATTCTATTTTCTTAAAATAATTTTAATGTGTGTTATAAAAATAATAAAACTCCCGAATATATATATATATATATATATATATTCCCATAATCTAATAATAAAAATTGGGAAAAGTAGGCTAATACATATGGAAGATTAAAGCTAATTTAAATCAAAATGGAAGGAAATAAATTCTAGCAACACTCTAATGATGTTGCTTAGAGGCTTATAATTAGGAAAAGAAGTATCTAAATTTGTCAATCATTGTATGAATTAATCACTAATCGCAGAGAAGAAGATAATCAACCTGACAAAAGCATGCGTCTTTTGTTGTTTCTTTCTTCTTTTTTTTTTTTGGGAGTCAATTCAATAGCTTTCACCTTCACTAATTTTCATCTAATTGGTATTAAATTAAGGCCACGAGCAACATACGACATTAGTTTATGACATTGACACATTGTCTCCAGTCAGAAAAATTAGGGTGTTTGATTAATAAAAAATGTTAAAATAAAATAATATTTACAAGTGGGTAAGTTCAGAAATTAAGAAAAAAAAAAACAAATAAAAAAACAGCTTACAAACCTGACTTCCTTAGAACACAGTGAAGCCTATAATTAGACCCTGACAAAACAAAGTTAATAAAAATAAATGGTCATCAAATATTCACACTAAATGTTTTTTTTTCTTTTTAATCAACTAAATTACTCGTAAAAGATGTTCATAACTTTAGAATAGACATACTTTTTGATAACAATTTTCATTAAATCATGGGATTCATTTGCTGTGATCTATTGATCACTTGAAAGGTGTGAAATGTTGATCTCTCATCACGAGTCAAATTTCGACCCAAGAACATCGATCTACGTACTGGCATGTGAAGTAAAATATGGGAAGCAACAAATTCACATATCATCATGTCTTTTAAGTAATTCACTACATATTATGAAACCGGTATATAATTGATTCAATCCTGCATTAGTAAATATATAGTTATCAAGGATGTAACAAAATCTGGGTAATTTTTTGTTATGAATACGGGTAATTTATGAAAAATTAGTTTAATAGGAAAAATATATGGGAAGGCATCTACAAGTAGGTTATTCCTGTATAATAAATAGCGAAGATGACAAACAAATGCAAGTTAAAACAATCATTGAAGGAAAACCTTGTCTGCGTAAGCATTACCTTCTTATTTTCAATTTTTTAATCGTCAAAAGTAGCCTTCCAATAATTTTGCAGTCGGATTTTCTGATTTCAAATTGGTTTGCAGAATAAAATTGTATTAAAAAAAATGGTGGCTTGATGCCGACAACCTATTTACATTCATAATAAAATAATAAATATATAAATAAAAGTGCAGTATTGAAAAAGAGGACAATGTAATCTTTCCCATGAACTGCTTTCTTTACTTTGCACATTGAACCTCACCCCTCCATCCAAAACAGGCTTATCTTAAAAGCCTCGTAGTGCAGTTCAAAGCAAGATTTAGATACGGGTCAAAAAGAAAAGTTTGCAGCCTTAAATATTCAATACCAAAAATAATAACAATAATTGGTTCTTTTTTGTAGGAGAAACTACTAAAGAGCCACATGACATGTCACGACCCAAAGGGGGGCCCAACAGAACCGCCGGGTCAGGCGAC
>JAJTVF010007089.1:0-28381 GCA_022433065.1 Begonia loranthoides
TCTGAAACATGTAATTGTTGTAGTTGGCCAAAGCATTTGGTTTCACTGACAGGACAAGAGTCCAACTGAAATAACTTTTCTAGCAACTTGCATTTTTCTATTGTAATTTGCTCCAAACAATGCAAGTTAGGGAGGAGACGACACGAGAAAACCTCCACTAGTCGATCACATTTTGAAATATGTAATTGTTGTAGTTGGCCAAAGCATTTGGTTTCACTAACAAGACAAGAGTCAAACTGAAATAACTTTTCTAGCAAGTTGCATTTTTCTACTGTAACTTGCTCCAAACAATGCAAGTTAGAGAGGAGATGACATGGGAAAACCTCCACTAGTTGATCACATTCTGAAACATGTAATTTTTGTAGTTGGCCAAAGCATTTGGTTTCACTAACAGGATAAGAGTCCATCTGAAATAACTTTTCTAGTAAGTTGCATTTTTCTACTGTAACTTGCTTCAAACAATGCAAGTTATGGAGGAGATGACACGGGAAAATCTCCGCTAGTTGATCACATTTTGAAATATGTAATTGTTGTAATTGGCCAAAGCATTTGTCTAATACTTTATCAGGCAAGATATTTTTAATGTTATTCAAACCTTCGACATGGATGCTTTCCATAATGGGAAAATTGACCTGCAAAAAAGTATAATTGTACTTCAACTGACATTGGTTGGTAAATCGACATGGAACATCATCCAATTCGAGCATATGTTAACTTTCATATACCCATATTAGGAATTTCTTACACGATGGGTGAAGAGATGAAATCAACATAATAAAAGTTTATTTATCAACAACAATTGAAAAAATATTATAATTATTCCATTGTGTACAAAATATAATTTTATGTAAATAAAAAAATAAGGAAAAGATTTTCAATGCTTCGGGTGCAGTAACTATTTAGTAAAAATAATTGTGAATGATAAAAATATTTTTGAAGTCCAAATTTTATATAATTTACTAATTGCCCTAGTTGAGATTACGTTGATTCCCTATCTATAATGCAATGTTGTAAGATTTTTAATTTCATTTTAAGACACATTAAAATAGTAATAACTTAAATAAAAACCCAACATTTGAGGAGACAACTAGCTAGTTCTACCATCAATAATGTTCCTTTTATTTATTTTAATAATTAATATCATAACAATCATTAAATTTGTTATGTTATTAGATCCGTGAACAATTATTTATTTTCATTTCTTTCTATTTTAAAAAGTGAGACTTTTTAATAGAAATGTAGTTGGCTACGTGGTCAATCCCGTAGGACCAATGATTCTTCATAAATTCAAACCACTTAATAATTTTTACCATTTTAGCTTTCGACTTTAATGACTTTCACATACCCCTATAATAGAAAAAATTAATTTTTCACGTACCTTTGCTTGGAATATATTGTGTGAGGTAGTGCTTAGCAATGTTGTCAACTTGGGTAGTTTGACCAATTTTAGTGTTTTGAGTCGAGGAAGAAGAATCATCTCATTGCCTCAGCCAAAGGATCGCCATCTGATTGAAACAATGTTTCCAACGAGTCACAATCCTCTATGTAAATGTTTTCTAAATTTTGTAAAGTCAATGTTGCTTGTGGCGGGAAGACAAACAGAAGTCGTGGACATTGTGTCAATTGCAGGACTTGTAGCTTGAAAAATGATTCAACTGGAGTATGAATGTGCCATATCTTTTCCAGCTTCTCTAGACCAAAGATATATAGATTCTCCAATGCAAGAAAAATCACCTGCATTTATTTATTCATTTTTGGTTAATAGGTGAACAGATGAAATCGTCACAACAAAAGTTTTTTCATCGACAACAATTGAAAAATGATTATAATTATTCTTAGTTTTCCTAAAAACAAAGAAACATACACAATTATTGATTTTAAAGATAAATTCATAATCTTGACGAAAGTGGTCATTTTTAGTTTTATGTTTTCATTGATGCAGCATACCTGTTTGCTGAAAAGAGTTGATTCGGAACTGAGTTTTGAGCAAAAAGACGTTAAATTTTCCAGGTTCGAAAGATGTAAGTTACTTAGCTGAGGAAAAACGATAACGTCATTCTGTTCTTCTTCTTCACTAAGATATATTGCTTGCAAAGTTTGGCAACTTATCACTCCAAGGTATTTGAGCTTCAAAAGACTTTTAGTGGTTCTTTGCTCAAAGACATATTTCAATTTATCTCAATATTTCACATTCATGGAAGTTAGTTTAGTAAGAGCCACGGATTCACCAGGATACTGCCACAAGTGAACTAAACTTGGAAGACTGTTTAGGCTCAAGCATTCCAACTTGCCAACAAACAAGCTCGGAATTTTGCCTCTGCTGATCTCTTTCACATCTTTACAGCGATTGACGATTAGCTCCTTCAATGATTCGTATTCACTTAAGTGAGAAGGAAGGGCAACAGACAAACCTGAAATATCTTCCAATTCCAGATGTTGAGCTCTCTTCATTAGCATTTTGATTCCGGCTTTTGAGAGCTCATTTTCGGAGAGATGTGTAAGATTTAAAAATTGTAAACTCGAGCGAAGACGAACATTATTGCCTGGAAGAGAATGACGACCGCCTATTGATACTTGAAATTTCGTCAAGTTTTCAAATGGCACTTCATCTGGCAGCTTTGACGCATATGCTATCGCAATGTCTAACTTCTTTAAGCGCGATAAGTTGATCAACTCTGAAGGACTTGCATTTTTTTTATTGTTACCCCACCAAAAGAATCTTCCCGTGTACAATACTTCTAATTGAGATAAATTTTGAATTACTCCGGGTGCTATTACTTCTAATCTGTAGCAGGCCGTCAAATCTAACAATCTCAGATTGCTTAGCTCCCCGAACTCTTTTGGCAATACTTTGACATTCTTCGAATGAAAAAAGCTAAGAGACATCAAGTTTTTTAGCTTCCCAATTGCTGATATATCTCCTAATTCACACTCACTCAAACGCAATGTTCGGAGGTTTTCAAGACACTGGAAAGATTGAGGTAAGCGCCCAAACTTCATGCCCATCATATCCAAAACAACGAGATTTCTCATCCCGACAAAGAAATTGTCATGGAGCTGCAAATCTGGGTGGCGGCAATTCAGCATCAAAATCTGCAGTTGGGGACACTCCAATGCATCGGGAAATCTCTTGATATTATCGGACCACAAAGAAATCGCTGTTTTTCCCGTCCACTCTTTCCATTGGGCTACAGATCTTACAAGAAACACATTCTTGCCTTCGGATGCAATAGCAAGAGCAACATCTCTAACAACATCATGCATTTTTACAAATTCCTCGCTTCCTTCATCTAACAACGAGCTTGATGATTTCAAAGTCAAAGCCAGCTTATGCGCTCTCACTAGTGCTTCATCCAAGTCATCAACTCTCTCAAACAAATCCAAACCAATTCCATATTCGAATAGCACTTCAACTGGGATTTTATAATCTTCGGGAAACAAAGCACAAAGTAGGAAAAACAATTTTTCTTCTCGGCCATTCAAATTGTCATAACTTGTCTCGATAATATCACACAATTTTCTATGAGGATTGGACTTACGTAATCGATTTAGCATATCATACCAGTATGATGATTCCTTCTTGTGTAACTCTCCAGCAACAATGGCTATGGCAATGGGCAAACGGTCGCATTCTTTGCATAACTTCTCGACTAAGGAGCCTTTTTCTGAAGATATATCGTCAACGCCTGACAAACGCATAAACAATCGAAGTGCTTCATTTGCACCCAAAAGATCGATATGGAAGTTCTTTCCAGTTCTCATTTCATCGCACACATCTCGCTTTCGAGAAGTTAAAATGATTTTGCAGCCTTCGTGGTGACTTCCATAAGGAATTCCTATCTCATTTAGCTCAAGACTATCCCAGATATCATCCAATATTACCAAGATTTTCTTCTTAAGTTGAAGCCTTTGGAACAATTGACCGGGTCTTCCTTCTTTGCTCTCGCACGTAAATTTAAAACCGATCGTGTCTGCAATATGACCTTGAATGACTTCAACACTCGGATCCCCTGACACGACCGCCATAGCCATCTCCTCGAAGAGACCTTCATCTCGAGCATATTTTGCGACTCTTTTCACCAAGGTGGTCTTCCCGATCCCCCCCATCCCCCATATTCCGATCATTTTGACTCCATCATCTTTTATCGCGTCAATTATTTCGTTGAAGATCAACTTCCTCGATTCAAAATCAAATTCGTTTTCACTGCTCATGGATCCTATTTGCGGCGGTGGAGCAGGAAGAGAAACTGAATCGAATCTACCATATTTCTTAATCGTGTCAAACTTTGCAGCTTCCTTCTTCGCTTTCCTGCTTCGCTGATGCCGCACTTTCGGATTCAGAGGACCATTGAAGCAACACTTACTAACGGCGTCTTCTTCCTCAACAAATCTTTTCGCTTCAACGGAAACTTCGTCGACCCGCCTCAACCAATCGTCAACACTCGGCAAGATAACCTCCCCCTTTCTCTCAGCAGCTTCGACCAACAGCTTCACATCAAGTCCCGCCTTTTCCAGTCCATTGAGTTGACTTTTGAACTCTTCCAAGTTTCCATTGTAGCGAAACAGGTAACTTAACTGACGCCCAACCGGAACCGCAAGGGAGTCGACTACTTTTTTGACAACCGGAGAGATAACTTGGTCCGCCATTAACGAGTATCTGTCCTCGATTCTAATTGCGTGAAGAAGAAAGGTGTCTGGTGGTGAAGTATTTAAAAAGTTGTTGTATAAATGACAATATATATAATTTGTAACCATGTATTCTCTTTCTCTAACAATTATTTATAACAAAAATAATGTGAAATTATAAAATAAAATTAAATAATTTACAAAAAAAACTATTTACAATAATAAATTAATTATTAAATATTTTTTATTAACAAATAAAATACTATATAAACACTAAATTTACTTTCTATACGTGAATCTGTCTATTAGACTAATGTTAATTTAAATTATAATTAAAATTTTGTCTTGTTATTTTATATTATTACATGATACTTTTAATTTTTTTTGTTAATATATATAGTTTATTATTTTGGTTTTAAAATCAATTTTTAACTATTAATGTTATTATAACTGGATTAATATTATTGTACATCTTAATTATGTATAATAAATGTTTATGGGTAATTAATTCACAAGAGATAATTTATTTATTTTAAAAAGTATATTATGATTATTATATTAATAAATAAATCATACATAATCATTATATTTCTTGAAAAAATTAAAGCATAAATATATATTATTTAATAACAAAATATAATATTTTTTATTTATATTTGATGAGATAATTACGTGTCAATTCATTAGTATAATAACTTAATATATTATAAATAATTAATATATATATATATATTAGTATAAACGTGTAAACAAATGATTTTAAAGCTCTAAATCAAAATGTAAAATTATAATATAAATATATCCTTAAATAAATAACTAATTTAACATATCAACTATATTAATAAACAAGGAAATTACAAAAGAGAGAACCTAATTTTTGAAAACAAATTAATACAAATGGGAGATGTTAGATTTACAAAGAATAAAGAGTTGGATATGAAATGTGTGATGAAATTTCATAAGTAGTTGTTTAGACAAAATTTTAAATAAAAAATTAAGTCATTAAGAATTTGAATTTATATTTTGAGAGTGCATAGACAAGTGATATCTTAAGCTTTAATTTTCAATAATTTATACTTTGAACAAAACTTCGTTAACAATTTAACATCGTGTAACGTGCATCAATTGAATTTCGTTTCGTCTTAAACATTAGTCCAAAAGAATAAACGTCTATCCTTCTCCTGCTAGATTACAAAAATTTCAGAAATGTGTTGAACAAGCTAAAATTGTGTGCAAAAGTAGTGTCTCTCTCGATGTGGCTACAAGATGGAATTCCACGTATTTGATGTTAGCCAGCGCAGAAAAATTTGAAAAAGCTTTTGAGAGATTGATAGAAACAGATGATTATTATCTCGCTGATTTGGGTGGAGAAAGTCCTCCCACAACAAAAGATTGGGCTAATGTTCGAGAACTTGTAAATTTTTTACAGGTTTTTTATGATATGACCTTAAATGTTTCAGCCTCATTGCATGTTACTTCAAATACATATGTTTGTGAAGTATGCAATTTGAAAATGGTTATTCAAGAGTATGTTGAATGTGATAATCCATTATTGAGGCGAATGGCTATTGGAATGGAAAGCAAATTTGATAAATATTGGGGAAGCTGTGATAAAATGAATATGTTGATGTATGTTGCAGTTGTTTTAGATCCTCGACATAAAATAGAGTATTTGAAACATTGTCTTTCCCTTGTAATGGATTCTGATAAGACAGATTATTTGTTAAGCCAAGTACAACTTGTGATTAAAAATTTATATCTCGAGTATAAAGGTGATGCGGGATTGGAAAATACAGAAGACAACTATAATAGTTCAAGTGTACCAACCACAACTGCAAGCTTACCACAAAAGAGCAATTTGAGCCACAATAAGATACATGGGCTGTTTCATAGTCGCCCAAAACAACCAAATGTTTCAACTACGCGATCAGAAATTGAAAAATATTTGTATGAAGAATTGGAAAACAATGCAGACAAACTAGACATTCTCATGTGGTGGAAAGTAAATTCATTCAAATACCCAATTCTAAGCAATGTGACAAGAGATATATTGGCCATTCCTATTTCTACTGTTGCATCGGAGTCAGCTTTTAGTAGTGGAGGAAGAGTACTTGATCAATTTCGCAGTTCTTTGTCCCCAAAGACGGTCGAAGCGCTTATCTGCACTCAAAGCTGGATTCGATCATCGAAATATGAATCAATCAACATCAATGATGATACGAATGAGCCAGGTATCTTTCATATTTATAGTGTTTTCTTTTTTCTTTGTTTTATTTATTACTATTTTTTCTAAATTTGTTTTCAATTTATATTTTTCAGATATTATACAAATTAATGACGTTGATGATGAAGTGAATTAGTATGGAATTAATAGTGATCTCAGTGGTATGCTTTATTCACTCCTTAGCATTATCGTTTATAGTTTATCAGATATCTTTGATGTGTAAAAGTCATGGTTCTCTTCTATTTTGTAGGATGCAACCTGTTGACTGTTTTGTAAGTTTCTCATTTTAAGTTATATATAATTACTGTTTTGAAGTTGCAATGTAATGTACAAGCTAAATTGTCAATGTTTATGACAATTTTGTAAATTTTTTTGCGAGAATACTTTTACTCAGGACTTGAGCAATGTGTTTATGCCATGGAGCCTGGAGGCATGGAGCTTGGGAATTAGGATAAGAGAGACAAAGCAGCAGCCAGCCCTGCCCAGCCGGTCCCGCCTCCCTTCACACGCCCCCGGCTTGAACCGTCGTCATATGTGGATTGATTAAACTAGTTTTTATTTAGTTTGTTTCATTAAATTTCTAATAATTTTAATTACTTGTTCATCTATTTTTATTTAGTTTGTTTCATTAAATTTGTAGTAATTTTAATTTTAAAAAAACTATTACATTATATTATTTTTAATATTTAAAAAATTAGGAAAATAAACCGGTACCAGACCAGAACCGGTACCGGAAATCCCTGTCCAAAACCGGACCGGAACCGGTTCAGAACCGGTTCCGGTACCGGTCTTCACACACTTGGCATCGGTACCGACCGGTCCGGGACCGGACCGGTCGGAACCGGACCGGACCGGTCCCATGCACACCCCTAGTACACACGTCCACCTGCACTAAAAGCAGACTCCGATGCTACTGTAGAGACCGGAGGTGTTAGTAGATCACGTGCCATTCTAGAAAGAATAGGAAATGAAATAGAGTTGACTCTCCACCAAGCCAAAATATCAAAATCATCGGGGCAAGAAATGTTATGGTAGGTGTTAAGATAAATATCGAGTTCATTTCTTTGTGAATTATAAGAATGAACATTGCTATCTATTTGCTTAAATATATCATACATAAAATCTTGTGGATCTCCACCACAAGCACCACTACTAGAACTAGCATGCATATCATATGAAGGAATTGAACGATTATTAGAATATTTAATTTCATAAGAAGAAAATAAATTATCAATTTCATTTCTTAATTGAGCACCATTAATTGAAGAAAAAATACCTAAATTAGAAGAAATTCTATCAAGCATTATACGCACTCCATCTAATTTAAATCTAGGATGCATTATGCATGCAAAACAAAAAATATGAGGTATGTTAAGCCAATATTTTTTAAATTTTTTTTCCATTTTTTCAATTAATGCACAAAATTCGTTTATTTGTTTAAATATTTGAAAAGTACCCGTTAATTTTATAAAAATTGGGAGAACAAGATGAGTAGTGGGATAATAAATTCCCGAACATTTATTTGTAGCTTCATAAAATGGTTTTAAAAAATCAAGAAATAAATTAGCAATATCACAACTATTATGATCAAGAGTAATACATTTTGTTTTTTCACTAATATAAGCACAAATAACTAACCAATATGGCTTAGCATTTTCTAACATTAAATAAGTCGAATTCCACCTTGTATCTACATCGGTTTTTAATTTTCTTGGTTTAAGTTGAGCAACTTTACAATATTCTTTATATTCTTGTTGTCGCGTATTAGATGAAGTAATAAAAGAAATTGCAGATCGAATAGATTCAATATGTAGCGAAATATGTGACATGCCATCTCGAACAACTAAATTTAAAATATGACAAACACATCTCATATGAAAAAGAGTATTATGAGCCGTATCTAATTGAAATAACCTTTTAAATTCAAAAATTGCAACATCGTTAGCAGCAGCATTATCTAGCGTAATACTAAAAATTCTATCTCTAATAGCATATTCTTGCAAAATTCCAACAATATATCTATAAATAGTAACGCCACTATGTGGATATTCACAACTACGAAATCCTAATATTCTTTTATTTAATTGCCAAGAGTCATCAATAAAATGAGAAGTTACGACAATATATCCTAAAGCATTAGGTGCATTCCATAAATAAGAAGTAATACAAATAGACATAGACAGAGCATTTGAAAAAAACTCAATTAATTCATTTTTCATATGATTATACATTTTAATAATATCACTTCGCGTCGTACTTCTAGGGACTCGTCTAAAACTAGGATTAATATACTCTTTCATAAAATTTTCAAATAACTCGCTATCAAACATAGATAAAGGTGCCTCAGATTGTGATATATATTTGCTACTCCTTCTCTCATTTTATTATGTGAATACATAAAATTGCCACTGCCACTAGCATTTATGAGTGTTTGTGTAGGGTCTCTCACTTGCGCGTTAGAGTGATATTTTGCATAATGCCTACCAAGTGTGCTAGTAGAACTACCGGATACGTATGCATAATGTTTAATACAATATTTACATTGTGCTCTACTTTCTATTTTTCCACCAATTTTAATATCTTTCATTTTAAAATTATTCCATACATTCGACGTTTTACTTCTTTGTTTTCTAGGTGACGATGTGGATGCATGTGCCGATGATTGATCAATTGCAATTGTGAGATTATCTTCCCTAATTTCCTCAATATCATCGTTAGTGTCATTAAAAGTGTCAATTAAAAAATCACGAGTATCCATAATTAAAAAAATTGACTACTGCGAAACAATTAATAAATAAAATGATACCGCACACCAATTACGCAACAATAGTATGCAATTGTTGTGAATTGTGATCACCTCCTCCCCGAATATGAGTCCTACAAAAATTGCAAAAAAAAATTAGTTATTTTGTAATAGACATTAAATTAAAAAAACTAAAATTAAAAAAATAAAATATACCTTTGAAATTGGGAGAAAGATGGAGAGATTAAGCAATTGAGAAATGAAGGGAAAGATTGAGATATTGAGAGAAAAATTGGTGAAAAGATTGAGAGAATGTGAGAAAGTTGGGATGAAAAATTTGAGAGATAATGAGGAGAATATATAGCCTATATTTTGCCAACCGTTGGATGAAGCAAGCAACGGTCTCAAGACCGTTGCTTGATCTCATTTCAGCCTGAAGCTGAAATACACAGCAACGGTTTGAAGACCGTTGCTGTGTTGGGATCGTTGGGCAACGGTCCAAGACCGTTGCCCAACATGGCTGCCAGCCAACAGCTGAGACGAGCAACAGCCAACAGCCATCGCCACTCAGACGAGCAACAGCCAATAGGCAACGGTCTAGTGACCGTTGCCATCGCCACTCACCAACGGTCTTCAGACCGTTGGTTGAGTGGAGTGACTCCACTGGAGAGTGGAGTCTCGGTCGCGAGACCGAGAGAAGAGGCGATGCCATGTTGGTCTCGGTCTCGCGAACTGGCTCTGCAAGTCTAAACATTGCAGAGCCAGTTCGTGAGACGGAGAGAAGAGGCGACTTCGCGAGACGGTGCACGACGACAGAGCCAGTTCCGATGACTTCGCGAGACGGCGCACGACGACTTCGCAGTCCCTGTCCTGCTCAGAGAGCTTCCGTCGCACTTCGCAGTCGTTCCATCGTTCGTCCGAGCTTTGTAGCCTCAGTCGCCGTCGTCGCGAGCCCGGGCTGGCAATCGGACTCAGTCGTCGTCGTCGTCGTCGTCGCGAGCCCAGTCCTGCTCAGAGAGCTTCGCCTTCACGCGAGCTCTGTCCCCGTCGTCGCGAGCGGAACGCAGTCCCCTGTCCCCGACTCGCCGTCGTCGCGAGCTCGGGCTCGGGTAGAGGTCTGGCGGGCTGGCCAGCTCGCCAGGCTCGCGAGCCAGCCCGGGCTCGGCTCGGCTCGTCTACCGGGCCCGGGCCGAGCCCACTCGGTTACTGTTGCGGTCCGAGCCAAGCTCGGCCTGCTACAGTAACGGGCTGAGCGGGCGGGCTGCCGAGCCAGCCCGCCCGTTAGCCACCACTATCTCCCCCCATATTCAATTTAATTAATTATTATTATTATTTATTTATTTAGCATATATAACAAAACACCTTCAGAAATTTGGTATTAATTTAACTGTCCTTTCTTTTTCATTCATTTTTTCATCTTTATGTTGAGACACTTTCATATTTCAAAGTCTTAAAAGAATATTATTTGATTTTATGAATGAAGTACAGAAAGTAAACCGTATAATGATGACTGATGAGCACCCAAGTTATGTACCACCTGCACTGGTGAACTGCCATTCAAACATATCTAGTTGTAATGCTACCTTGTATCATTGCTACTTGATCGGGCTACGGCAGAATTTCAATCATGAAATTCCGGTGCATAACCTTGTCCTTTTAACGAGGGCAGAGCTTGAAACTGAAGTTGGAAATATATCGTTTGAAATGGATGTTGATAGGGGAAGTTTGACTGTCAAACTTACATATGTTGGAGTTATTAGTCTAAACACGGAGCAAGTGACACATAGTCTCTATGTTTCTCTTTTTATTTGGTGCAAGAACTGTTTTTGTTTAGCATATGACATGTGTTGAAATAACAAATGAGGTTTGGAAAAGAAAAAGAGAAAACAGTGGAAACTGAAGGAACCATTCCACCTGCACGAACCTTCAACCTTTCAGTATGAGGGTCCGTTGTTCTCCCAAGCTGATAGAGTAGCCTTTGACGTGAACTTGTCGTTTCAATCCACGGATTTGCGTCGGAAACAGATCAGGAAGAAAAATGCGTAGTTTCATTGATTTCGTGTTTCTGTACGTTAAAATGTATGTCAAGTTATCAATGACATGTTGGGAGGTTAGATGTAGTTGACATTTGGTGGATGATACTGTCATTTAGTACCTATACGTTAAATTGCTTGGGATGGCTTGAATGTTTATGAAATGGCTCGGGATATTTGTGCAGGATGTTTTTGTAATTGCTTGGGAGTCAAAAAAGAAGGGACATTCTGTTCAAATTTTTTAAAATATTTGCAAGTCTATCAAACTCCTATTCTCAACCAAATAATTACATCAATGGCATTTGACAACGATGTACATTTGTTGCAAGCAAACACATTTACATCACGGGAGGTTAAAGTCCATATTTGTATACGTTGGTGTGGAAGGACCTTCCGCATCAAACTCCTGCAGACCACGGTACAAAGGAAATTAGCATAGTTCAAATATAAATTAAAAGCATAATGCGATAATGCGCTAACCTGCGTCTCATGGACTCTGAAACCCATAAATGTGTCAGCCGACCTTCCTCTGCCGCCTCTTCCTCTGCCTCTAGCCGCCCCTCGGTTGCCTCTGCCAGGGCCTGTACTGGACTCGCCGCCCCCTTCGCACGTGCGGGCATTGTGGCCCACACCCCCACACCGGCCACAAGTGACATTTAAATGTCTTCTGGTAAGCACTGTCCGGCTTGGAGCCTCATCCACATCCCGTATTCTAC
Organism: Begonia loranthoides; assembly: GCA_022433065.1. Classification (NCBI taxonomy): domain Eukaryota; kingdom Viridiplantae; phylum Streptophyta; class Magnoliopsida; order Cucurbitales; family Begoniaceae; genus Begonia; species Begonia loranthoides. The sequence goes on from JAJTVF010007089.1 coordinate 12,343, forward strand.
GTACGCGAGGCCTGCCTGGAAGCCTTTTATACAGCGGTGGGGTAATTGGATCAAGATTCGTCTCAGGAAGCCACTCAATTGGGCCATTGAGGGGGCGGACAAAGTGGGAGTACATCATCATGTATGTTTCTCAGTGATAGCACCAATGCACAAACTCCTCAGGAGATCTTCGCATGAAGTTAATGCACGAGATTACATGGACACACGGGTTGCCGGTCAACTCCCACCGGTAACAAGTACATGTACACCTGTCCAAATCGACAGAGTACATGTCGTTACTGTTGCTCACCTCAAACTGGGCCGCACCTGCAAATTGGGGACTCCAATTTCGACTGGCAAGTTGGACTTTGGCGAGCCGTTTACTAATCTTTGGACAACAAATCGGTGGCGCGAGACATCTTTTCATTTTTCTTAACGATCCTGCCCATGATGCCCTTTCGAATTATCTCGAACATACTTAGAATTGGTTTATCCCAGGCTGGTAGGATGCAGGCGTTGAAGGACTCGTTGAGATTGTTGAGGCTTATGTCGCACTTTGCGTGGGAGGAGAAAGCATGTTTGGCCCAGGAGGTGACCTCTATTCCTTGTAGATAGTCGTGGGCCGCTTGGTCAAGGACAAATAGTTTGGCCATCTCCTTCTTAAATTGTCTCACCGTGGTGGCTCTTGATGCAGCCTACATTGCATCCTTGAACAATCTGCCTTTAAATTGTTTTTGAAAATTGGCATATAGGTGTCGGATGCAAAACCGATGGTCTGGTTGTCATGCCACCTCTCTCACCGCTGGCACTAGTCCCTACAAATATGCATCATATGAGAGACACATTGGTAAAAATTGCGTAACATAAACACATAATGCAAAATTACTGAACCGCACCTTTTGTCGATCTGAAATGATTATCCATCCATTGCCGGATGGGGTGTTGAGATCAACCAACAACAATTCTAGAAACCATTTCCATGAAGCCCTATTTTCAGCTTCAACGACTGCTACAGCAATCGGATACATCCCATCGTTCGGGTTGATGGTCACGGCGGTCAACAATTGTCCTGGAGTCACACCCTTCAAGTGGCAACCATCTAAACAAATAACTGGTCTACCACAGTTTAGTACGGCCTTCTTGCATGCATCCAAGCACATATACATACTTTTAAAGACGCTCATGTCAAGGTCAACAAGTAGAGAACTTCCAGGGTTCGACCTCCGAATCTCCTCACCATATGACCAAATGAGCTTGTACTGCTCATTGCCATTGCCTTCGTTCTTTTTCTTTGCCGCACTTCTAGCCCTTCTAGCAAGGCTGGGTGTGATGTTGACGTTGAAGTCCTTCCTCACTATCTCAATTATGGAAGATATGTCCCAGTCAGATTGACTTTTAAATCGGTCTAAGTAATGTGTTGCCACCCATTTGGCACTGACATGGTGACTTTCCATCTTTCGGGAGCAAGTGTGAACGTCGTTGTAGCACTTTATTTGAAACGTCATTTCACGTTGCATTTGTGACGCGTGCATCCTCCATGTGCATCCTTCCTGGCAGGCAGCCCTCAACCGAGTTGCATCACTGTGAGTGAATTTTATGCCATACCCATTCTTCAGTGCATAATCAACAATTTCTTCTCTAATTTTCTGCAATGAACTGTATTTTTTTCCAAGTCCCATACCAACGAAGCTGCATTGTGCTTCTGCTTCTGCTTGGCGTAAAGGCCTACTCTCTGCCATGTCAGAGTCTTCATCACTAGTGGATTGGCATGCTGATCGGAGTTCTTCGTTGTCCTCTTCATTTAGACTTGCAGAGACAGAATTCAATACAATTGCAACTTCGTTTCCAATTCCACGTACCTGATTCTCATTCTCCAACAATAATGTCTCTGAAGGGCCCACTTGAGCTTCACTGTTAATATCATTTTCTTCAACGCTCCAATCACTCCAAGCACTCCAAGACGCCATTTTTTTGACAACAAATTCTTAAACTTTGCCAAAATACCTTTCTCTTCTCGCTGCAGCACTCGGACTTCTCTAGGGTTATGGGATCTATAAGATTGGAGAAGGCAGAGGCGAGAATGAAAGCCCTAATTTTCATTTTCCCTTTTTATAAAGGGAAAATGATCGGGTGGGTTGGGTCCAGGATCGGTCCTAGATGCCGCGGCCTTCAGGCATCATTTTTTTCCCTTTTTGCCTGGAGGCCGCGGCCACCAGGCATTTTTTTGCCCGGAGGTCGTGGCCTCTAGGCATCATTTTTTGCCCTTTTTGCTTGGAGGTCGCGGCCTCTAGGCATTTTTTTCCCTGGAGGCCGCGGCCTCCAGTTATTTTTTTGCCTGGAGGCCGTCCATTTTTTGCCTGGAAGTCGCAGCCTCTGGTCTTTTTTTGCCTGGGGGCCGCATTTTTTTCCCTTTTTGCCTGGAGGCCGCGGCCTCTAAGCATTTTTTTGCCCGAAGGCCGCGACCTCCAGGCATCATTTTTTTTCCATTTTTGCCCGGAGGCCGCGGCCTCCAGGCATTTTTTTTCCCTGGAGGCCGCGGCCTCCTGTTATTTTTTTGCCTGGAGGCCATTTTTTTCCCTAGAGGCCGCGACTCCAGTTATTTTTTTGCCTGGAGGCCGCGAACAGCGATGATTGATTTGTCATACTGAGCATACGTGGATGGTTAATTTGTTAGAAAACATACCTCAGTGGTTGACTTGTCATTGACTGGAAAGCACGATGGTTGATTTGTCATTTTCCCTAAATTTTATTTATTTATAGTTAGTTTTTTTTTTAGATTTGATTTATGTAGTTTTTTTTAAAGCTTCTATTTTTATTGTTATTTCTTTTATTTTTTATTATTCAGAAAAAATATTTTTGTATCATATTTATTATTATTTTTTATATTGGTTAGTGATGTAATTATACTATGTAGATAATTTCTGTCTAGCAGACTAGATTTTTAGTTGAACTATTTGTAACACCTCTAGCATTTTTTAAAAACTTACTTGGAAAAGTAAATTCTGTTTAAAGATATTACCAAAAACATTCTTTTCTAAGAATTATTCACTTTTATTTTTGAATTTTCTATATTATCCATTTTTTTTTCTAACTCTTCGATTCTAATTGTGTGAAGATCAAAGTGTGTAGTTGATGACACTGTATTTTAAAAAGATTGAAACTTTCAAACAAAGTTCCTCTATAAATTACAATATCATTTTCCAATAAGTTACAATATATTTAATTTCTAGTCGTGTATTCTTTTTTGTTTAATAATTATACCAATTACTTTTCGTGGCGGAACCTAAATATTAATTCTGTAGTAGAACTACTCACTAAAAGTTCCATGGATTAAGATTTACTTTTTCACTAAGAAAAGCAAATATGTCCCATATGAAATTATATTGAAATTTTTAACGAAAAATATGACAATGTTGTTTGCGTTGTTCTTTTTTCATAGTTTAATGTTTTATTTTTTAGCAAAAATTATTTAATAGTTAACTTATCACTAACTTCATAATTAAGTGATTGTTTTATAAATTTTTTAATTTTATTTTGTAATTTTACATAAGTATTATAACAATTAATTAATGGGTAAATGTCATATTATTCATAATGTAACATTGGGACCTAAAAGTAACATTTTCATAAATCATAATATTATTATAAATAGAATAATATTATTGTACATTTTAATTATGCATAATAAACGAGATACTTATGAGCAATTAATTCATTAGTGCATTCATAATATGATAATGTATTTATTTATTTAGAATATATTATGATTATGATATTAATAAATAAATCTCACGTAACCTAGGAAAAATTAAAGTATAAATGTAAAAATATTTAAAATATAATAACATAATATTGTATTTATTTTTTCTATTTATATTTGTATTGATAAGATAATTACGTATCAATTCATTTATATAATAATTTAATATATTATAAATAATTATAATATAAGTATATCTTTAAACAAATAACTAATTTAACATATCGCCAAGTAAGTTACGAAATAAAGGAGGAAGTGTGACATCCCGCCCTGTGAAGGTCAGGAAAGGCCCAAGTATGGGTTCGGCCCAAGTATGGGTTCTGCCCATATCATGGGGGCACAATCCCACATCGCTTGGGAGAGTAGAAAATGTATGGTTTATAAGCATGGATCCCCTCCCTACCTAGTACAACGCGTTTTTGGCTAACCCCGAGAACAAAACTGTGTGGGCTTCAGCCCAAAGCGGATAATATTGTACTGGGAGCACCGGGGGACGTTACAAATGGTATCAAAGCGAAATCCCAATCGAAAGTGTGGCCGACGAGGACGTTGGGTTCCCAAGGGGGGGAGATTGTGACATCCCGCCCTGTGAAGGCTAGGAAATGCCCAAGTGTGGGTCCAACCCATATCAGGGGGGGGGCACAATCCCACATCGCTTGTGAGAGTAGAAAATGCATTGTTTATAAGCATGGATCCTCTCCCTACCTAGTACAATGCGTTTTGGGCTAATCCCGAGAACAAAACCGTGCGGGCTTCGGCCCAAAGCGGACAATATTGTACTGGGAGCACCGAGAGATGTTACAGGAAGAGAAACCTAATTTTTGAAGACAAATTAATACAAAGAGGAAATGTTAAATTTACAAAGAATAGAAAGTAGGGCGTGGAATGTGTGACGAATTTTGAAGGAAGTAGTTGCTTAGACAAAATTTCAAATAAAAAATTATGTTATTAAGAATGTGAACATGAATTTTGAAAGTGCAGGAACCTAATGTCCGAAACTTTAATTTTCAAAATTTAAACTCTGAACAACATCGTGTAACATACATCAATTAATTTTATTTAATATGAAACATTAGTTTAAAAGAATAAATGTCTACCCTTTTTGTTTCAAGAATTTTTTACAATGCGGTAATATTTTATTTTTTTCACTATCTATTTCAAACATATATTAAGATGTCACACACGGGTGAAAAACAACATTCATAAACTACATTTGGACCATCAACTACACTTGTAATCATGAAAAAAAAAAAAAAGGAGAAATCCCTAATTTTAGAGGACAAATTCATCAAAATAATAATAATAATTAAATTGCAAATGCATTGATGCACAAGCTCTAACATGACATACGGCTTTGTTTCTGTGTAGAAGCAAACTCTCTTAATTTATGACCAACATTTACTTTAGTGATCTTACAACGAGCATAAATCTCTCCATTGTAAATTCGTACAAGCAATTAACGAATTTCGTCAAAATAGAAGATCAACGTTACCAATTTTTTCTGTTAAAATAAGCAAACTAAAGATTTAAAAACAATTAATCTTCGTTGCCATTGTATGTAAGTATTTAGAAGACAAGAATGCATGCATCAAAAAAGCTCTTGCAATTCTGTGTCCAGTGCGAAGCTTTCTTCCACCGTAACCAAATAAGTTCATAACATAATTTTAACTTCAATTCAGGACAAAGAATAGCATCATAACAAATCTCATAAAGAAATTACACAAACCTAAATTGAATTTGAAGTTAAGTAAGTAGAGTTATGAGCAATGATCGATCGACCCATCTATAACAACCTCGTCCAGAAGCCCCATGTTTTTGGAATCAGTGCTTCGCTCGGTGAATTTATGACCTTCAGCTTTTGTTGTTCCCAACGAAAAATATGATTGTGTCATGACATGATTGAATCTGATCATTTATAATTTTATTTCTCGAACAAGATTCCTCAAACAATGGATGTTTTCCAAGTTCACTAACCATCACCAATCATTTTATTATTTCACAATAATGGAATCCAACGAATAAAAATATCCTACAAACCATGTCAAAGCTTAATCATGGGCTTATAAACTCAACTGCGTATTCAATACCTTGAATCAACCTCTTCTTCTCATTTTATGCTCTCGAATTGTGACACGTATGCATAATTGCTCTCTTTTTAGCTATATGTGTGACTAACAAAATCTAGTCATATTTGCTACAAAAAGTAGATATATTTGTTTTCCTAAAATTGAAACGAACATGATCCACCCCTAAAAAATAGTCTAGGCAATAGCTATTATGCAACACACAGAACATAATAATAGCATAACTTGTTACAATAATCCTCCTATGATAAAAACTCTTAGTTCTCGACCACAAACTCATTGTCTAATTAAAATCCTCGATTACTAAATTTAGACAAACCTCAACCTAGCATTACTCTTCTACAATTAAAAATCGATCCATAATTATACAATATACACTCTCAATTATGAGACATTGATGGTTACATTAAAATATACATTTCATATTACTTTATTTTTAGACACGAAAAATTAACAAATCAAGTACTAAATTATAAAATCAATGACAAATTAATAATAAAATAATGTTTACTAAAAAATATCATTCAATTTTAAGAAATGAATGATCGATTGTTATATTTTTTATTAAAAATAATTTCTCTTGTGATTCTTTCCATTTTTAAGAAGAATTAAGTGATTGTAATTGGGGCGAAGGTTAAAGCATGTTGTTTGAGACGCTGCATTTTAAAAGGACTTAATAAATTACAAAATCATTTCCCAATAAATTACAAAATATATTTATTTATTTTTCTTTATTTAAATATTCATTTCTTCCTTCCTTTTCTTTTGTACCCTTCCTCGCAAGGGTGTTCATAAAAAGAATTGATTTGGTTTGATATGAAATCAAGCTAAACTGGTCGATTTCAATTTTGATATGCAATAATTAAAACCCATTTTTCAATTATTTGAAACCCAACCAGAATTTCAATTCCTGTTCTACACTCTTTATTATTTTTTTTAAAGTATAAAAATAATCAAATTCTTTTATCTCTTTCGCTCTAAACTACATAGAAACCCTATAAAAAAAAACAAACTATTAAAATTAAAAGCAGAAAATCAGCTGCCTAATTCAAGCTTTTAAGCTGGACCTTTTGTTCAATCAGCCCCGACCCTTGTGTTCCTTTCCCCCTCTCTGTTTTATTCCCTTTAATTATTTTCTTCTTTTAAACATTTTTTTCTCCTTTTTATTTTTTAATTTCCCCTTTATTTCACTTCATCTTTTCCCGCGGCGCACTTCTCTTTCTTTTCTTCATTCTAAAATTTTTTTTCTTCATTTAAATAATCATTTCTTCCTTCAATTTCTTTGGTAACCTTTCTCCTAGGGGTGTTTATAAATCGATTTGGTTCAGTTTTGATATAGAATCGAATCAAATCGATTGGTTTCGATTTTGATATGCAAAAATTGAAACCAATTTTTCAATTATTTGGAACCGAATTAGAATTTAGATTCTAGTTCTGGTTTTGGTTCGATTTTGATTTTGTTTCCTCACTCTTTTTTTTCTTCAAATATAAAAATAATCAAATTCTTCTCTCTCTCTCTTTCTTCTTAAACTAAAATAAAACTTTATAACAAGCAAACTGTTGAAATTAGACGAACAGAAAGTCGAGTGTCTAATTCAAGCTTTTGAGGTGAAGATACAGAGACTGAAATGAGTTAAATTCAGCAGGGAAATGGAGAGAGTAATATTTTTCAACCCTCTTTTTTCTGTAATCGATTCTATTTATTGCAGTTTAGACTTCATCATTCTCTCTAGTTTCAGTATTTTCCAGCCTAATCTCCATTAAAATCAATCACAAGAAATGGGTAAAAAGTTCAGTCAAAAGGTATTATCAGAAAACTGAAAATCTTGAGCGTTAAACCATGTTGATGTCCTTCCACCTATAAGTGAGGTCCTTCATCCTAATGAGGAAGTCTTTCAACCTATGAAAAAAATTATTCATAAGTTGAGGGACATCCTATGATCCAATTGATGTTCCAATTGCCATTTCTATTACTGTGACAGTATATTGTTGTATTTCAATTGATGTTCTATTTGATTGCTCGAGACATCACTACTATTAAGTAGTGGAAATGCTTTTGTCCAATAAAGTTGCTTTTCATTTACGAGAGAGACGAATCTTATCATTTCCAATTGTCCTTCTATTCGATTCCTTGAGACATTAGTGGAAATGTTTTGTCCAATAAAGTTGCTTTTCATTTAGGAATTGTAATGTTTTCTTATAATTTTTTTTTATTTCCAGTATGCAATCAGGACCTCTTCTTTGTTCTAAGCTTTTATTCAGATCCATGATTCCTTCGCACTGCCCTAGCCATCTTCAAAAGGGTGAGAAGTGTTTTGCTCGAGATCTGAGAAAGGAAAGTTTGAACGTCTCCTCAATGAATAAAGTTCATCTAGATTTTCATGTCTTGATTTTAGAATATGTTCGCCAAATTCAATTAAAAAGAAAAGCTGCACAAAGGCAATTTCAATCAAAGCGAAATCTAACGAGCTGAACATGAATTAGAGTCCCTCAGTTCATCTTTTAAAATTCTTTGTTATGCTAAATAATATTTAATTTATAACGGATGTCTCTCTACTTACGATATTATTTAGCAATGAAGGATATCAATAGATACTTAAGAGATAGTAAATGCTTAAAAGATAACGTTTTCGTTAAATATTAAAAGATAATAGTAAATATATCTTTCAAATTTATAACGTGGTCTTTCTAGTTATTCACAAATAAGTTCAATTACCATTAATCTCAAATTATAACGTTTGGTTTGTTAACTATTGTAGAGTTAAATATTATTTTAAATAGTGATTTAATCATAATAGAAGTGGTATGAAAGACATGCATGGACCCCCCCACAGACGACATTGTTCAGCGTGGGTCTTACCAATTTATACGGTGAAAAAGGAGGGGTTGATCTAAGCTGTCAAGCAATAACATTTTTCAATTGTTTATATTATAATTTGAATTAGTCTCTTTACACTTTTTTCATGCGACAACTTTTATGATATTAGGTTATTTTAAACTTTTTTTAAAAAATAAATCACAATAATTCAACAGAAAATATTTTAAAATGTTAATTTATTTAGAACTAACCATTTTTAAATTTTAAAAATTTGGTAATCATCTTGCAATATGTACATTGAAGATATCAAGCCATATTTCTAGTAATATTTTGAACATGCTTTTTCAATTAATAAATATGTCGAAGGTTGCGAGTTTTATTATTCAATGTTGTATTCTCGTTTTTTTGTTTATTATCACCACATTTTTACTTTTTTGTATGTATTTATATGTTAGAGTTCTAAAAATTTCAATATGATTAGAATTTTTAGTTTTTTCTACAAATATATGTTTGTGTTGCAAAATTCATTGTACCAGTTTTGAGTAGTGATTTCTCTTCTCTACTTAGATCTTTCATGTAAATCTCGGTGTTGGTTATTTATTTTTTATTTTTTAATTTCTCGTTCGAATATCAATATTATATTTGCTACAAAAAAATATAAATACATTATCATTGTGCAAAAACACGACACATTCTTTGTGATTGAATATAAAATTACAAAACATATTCACAATTTTAACACTACTAGTACTAGGGTTAAAAAATTGTGTAAATAGAAAGATTCTAAAATTAATTTTAATTATGATAACTATTATTAATTGTATAACATACTTTATGGTATTACGAGTTAACTATAATGGTATGTTATAATTTGTTTTAACATTAATATGTAAATAGGAAATTGAGAGAAATTGATTCTCAATGATTTGATTTGATTAACACATTTTATAATAATCCAAATATTACTTATGTTTTTTTTTTCAAAAATAATTATGATGACTTGTAACATATTGTTGTGGTTATGTTGCAAAAGACCAAAATCTGGTGATGGGATTGTTCTTTTTCTTGTTTTGCTTATACAAAAGTTATCTAGTCCTTACTTTTATTGCTTTTTTTTTTCACTGTGTTGATCCATGTATCTTAGCTGTATACTCAGGGTGCCTTGTGTGTACAAAGTTCAACGAGGAGGTGGATTCAACCGATTAGAATCCCGTGATGCAACTCAAGAATATGCCCATGTAATCATTTCATCAGGTCATGCCAATAGATTTTTTCCCTTCAATTTGATAAGAATTGTGCTATCGAAAATGAAGAGATGGAATTAGTCCTTCACTCCTCGTGCAATCATTGAGAGAAAATACAATCAGATTTGTTTTGATGATGAAGTTGAAGTGCAGTGCTAAGGATCTATCTCATTCTGATTGTGGGGATTGAATTAAGCATATCAGGAGACATGTTTTCAGTAATATTATCATTCTTATGGTTCAGTGGCCATCTCGATTGATGAGTGTGATTAGAGGTACTTCAGGCATTTAACCATTCAACAAATTCAAATATATACTTGAAGTGCCAGATACTTAAGACTTGATTGAGTTGAGACTACCAAACGAAGTTATGAGTAGAATTTGATTCCATATGATCAATCAATTCATGAGAGAGCTTCTCATTCTCTAGGAGGGTCTTAATCTTATCTTCAAATGAATGTAGTTCTGTCTTAATCTTAAATTAAAATGAATAGCTGAGAATGTTAATATCGATACAATGAAATTCATTCCTATAGATTCCCTTGTTTATTAGTTCAAGGATCGAATAATTAACACGCAATTCATAATCGTTATGAATTAATTATTCAATTAAAAATTAATGGTAGTCAAGGATAAAGATGCAATATGAGAGGTTAACGGATTATAAACCTAGCTCTATTGCAAATCTAAATGGAGGGTTAATACATATGTAATGACTATATCAATGGACATTACTTCAAGTAAATATACTCTATAGTTTTGAGAGTGCAATTATAAGTATTTAGTGGAATTACTTTAGAGTTAATAATTATATTGATTAATATAAAGAATTTATATTAGTTAACAAAATATTATTGGAGCTTAAAACTATAGGTCCATCGGTTCCTTTGTCACATTTTATCATTATTCGAATAATAGAAAAATAAATAAATGAGATTAAATAATTAATTATGAATTAATTATTTAATACATTCAATAATAAGTTTATTATTATTATTTCATTAGATGAAATAATTGAATTATTGATTATTCAATTCATTAAGACAAAATGAGAAAAGTTGTCAAAGTTAATAATTATTGATTATTCAATAAAGTAACTTTTAAAAATAGTTTTTGAAATGTATTTTGTCAAATTTGAATTAATGTCAAATTTGATTGAATGACCTTTTGTTTTCCATAACATTTTTGTTATAAATGTGTTATAAATTAAATATGTCAAGTGTTGAGCTATGGTGACAAGACTATTAATTTTCATGACATTTTTATAAATGTAATGAGGAATTTGTAGTGATTTTTTCTCTAAATGTCATAATGACCATTATAGAGCAATATCACTATAAATAGAGGTCCAAACTCTTTAGCAAAATAGTTTTGAGTTTTTGAAATCTTTGAGATAGAAATCCATTTTGAGAGAAAACATTGTGTCTTCCGTGTTGGCTTTAGAAAAGTGTTTTCTAAATTCAAATAGATCGTCTCATGTGTTGAGAATACGATATATCATAAATTGAGTGTGATCTTATTTCGTTCTCACGCCCACACGTGCTTATTCGAGGTGAGGAAGATTGACAGAGAAGATCGAAGGTTGATTTAGTACCCGTGTGAAGTAAGCTACAAAAGTAACATTCTTTATCTTTTAGATTAGATCTAAATACATATTATTATTAATATATTATAACAACGATATGTTTTTATGATTCATGTTAAAATTGTTTTTCATGATACATAGGTTACGCACGTTACCGTTGTTATGAACATCGGCAATTCCGCCGTGCGAGGGAACCTAAAAACCAACAATATCAACATGTACATTGACAGGTAAGAATAGATATTTCCATTAATATTTTGATCATACTTCTTCAATCAATAAATGCGTAGAAGATTGCAAGATCTATTATACAATGTTACATTATTATTTTTTTATTTATTATCACCACATTTTTACTTTTTAGTATGTATTTATATGCTAGAGTTTTAAAAATTTTAGTATGATTAGAATTTTTAGTTTTTTCTATAAATATATGGTTGAGTTTCAAAACTTTTTTTACTAATTTTGAGTAGTAATTTCTCTTGAATTTTTCATATAAATCATAGTGTTTGTTATTTTCTGTTTTTCTTTTCGGATTTATTGTTCGAATTTCAATTTATATCTGCCACAAAAAATATATAAACACATTCTCATCGTACAAACGAAAAAAAGCATCGACGCATTCTCAATAATTAAATATAAAATTACAAATCATATTCACAATTTTAATGGAGTAAATCAAATATTCTAAAATTAATTTTAATTATGATAACCTATTTTAATCGTGTAACACACTTTACAATATTCCAAATTAACTATAATGATTTGTTGTACATTTGTTATAACATTGATACGTAAATAGTAAAAATCATTGATTCTCAGTTATTTAATTAATATATTTTATAAAATCCAAACATTACTTTTTTTTTTTTAACAAATAATTATGATAACTTGGAACAAATTGTTGTGGTTATGTTACAAAAACCCAAAATCTCGTGATAGGATTTTTTTTTTTTTTTCTTGTTCAACTTCCACAACTATGAAACACGTTTTTTTCTTTAATTTTCTCGAATAATGTGAAATTATGTTATATTGGCTAGGCATGCAACTAACATTACCGTCCTTACAATATAAACTTTGTGATAGTAGGACTGCCATTATTTCAAATATTATAAAATTTAAAATAAATTACAATAATTCTAAAATATTAATTTATTTAGATCCAAACTATTTTAAAATTTAAAATTTAGGTATGAATAGATATTTCCAATAGTATTTTGATCATACTTCTTTAATCAATAAATATGTTGAAGATCGCAAGTTCTATTATTCAACGTTGTATTCTCATTTTTTTTATTTATTATAATCATATTTTTATTTTTTGATATGTATTTATATGTTAAATTTTTAAAAATTTTAATATAATTAAAATTTTTAATTTTTTTCTATAAATAGATATTTTAGTTGTAAAATTCATTGTTCCTCTTCTCTTCATGGATACACGAGAGAGACAAATATTAGCTCCAAAAGTGAAATTCATCTAGAATTCCATGTCTTGTCTCTATTACCCAATTCAAATAAAAAGAAACCGGTGCAATTAGACCTCAACTCTTCTCGTTTGTCATTTTTTTTATTTTTTAAATCTCAAATTGATACATTGTTATTACATGTATTTAATTAATCAACACATTAACACACTTTAATATTTATATTAAAAGTATTTTAAATGAATATACTTATAAATGTAAATAATTAACAATAATATTTAATAAACAATTTATAGTGTTAATGAAAATATTAATCATCCCTTTGTTTATTGTTTGTCTTTTTCCTCTGCATTTTCTTCCTCACTTTCCCTTTTACTTTCAATCAGCCGCGACCCCTGTGTTCCTTTCTCCTCTCTTTTTCTGCCCTTTAATTATTTTCTTCTTTTAAACATCTTTTGCTCCTTTTTATTTTTTAATCCCACCTTTATTTCACTTCACCTTTATAAAAAACAAAGTGTTTGTTTTTGGAATTGGAGGAGCTGAAAGTCCGCTACCTAATTAAAGCTTTTGAGTTGAAGATACAAGGCTGAAATAGTTTAAATTCAGCAGCAAAAAATGAGAGGGAAATGGAGAGAGTACTCTTCTTCAACCCTCTGTGTTTTTTAATCGATTATTGCTTACTACAGTTTAAACTTCATCATTCTCTCTAGTTTCAGTATTTTCCAGCCTAATTTCCATTAAAATCAATCACAAGAAATGGATAAAAAGTTCAGCCAAAATAGATTATCAAAAAATTGAAAATCTTGAACTTTAAGCCATGTTGTTGTCCTTCCACCTATAAGTGAGGTCCTGCTTCCTAATGAGGAAGTCTTTCAGCCAATAAAAAAGAAATCATTCATAAGTTGAGGGACATCCTACGATCGAATTGGTGTTTCAATTGCCATTTTTATTACTGTGACAGTATATTGTTGTATTTCCATTGGTGTTCTATTTGATTGCTCGAGACATCAATAATAAGTAGTGGAAATGCTTTTGTCCAATAAAGTTGCTTTTCATTTAGGAATTGTAATGTTTTCTTATAATTTCTTTTAATTTCAAGTATGCAATCAGGACCTCTTCTTTGTTCTAAGCTTTTATTCAGATCCATGATTCATTCCTTCGTACTGCCCTAGCCATCTTCAAAAGGGTGAGAAGTGTTTTGCTCAAAATCTGAGAAAGGCAAGTTTGAACGTCTCCTCAACCGAATAAAGTTCATCTAAATTTTCATGTCTTGATTTTTGAATATGTTTGCCAAATTCAATTAAAAAGAAAAGCTGCATCCAAGGCAATTTCAATCAAAGCTAAGTCTAATGAGCTGAACATGTCCCTCAGTTCATCTTTTAAAACTTTTTGTTATGCTAAATAATATTCAGTTCATAACGGATGTTTCTCTCTTTACGATATTATTTAGTAATGAAGGATATCAATAGATACTTAAGAGACAATAAATACTTAAAAGACGATATTTTCATTAAATGTTAAAAGATGTCTATATTGACAGAAAATATATCTTTCAACTTTATAAGGAGGTCTTTCTAGTTATTCACGAATAAATTGAATTACCATTAATCTCAAATTATAACGTTTGGTTAGTTAATTATTTTAGAGTTAAATATTATTTTAAATAGTGATTTAATCATGAAAGACATGCATGGACCCCACAGACGACATTGTTCAGCGTGGGTCATAGTCATACCAATTTGGCAATTTATAGGTGAAAAAGGAGGGGTTGATCTAAGCTGTCAAGCAATAACATTTTTCAATTTTTTATATTATAATTTGAATTAAATCTCTTTACACTTTTTTCACGCTACAACTTTTATGATATTAGGTTATTTTAAACTTTTTTTCAAAAATAAATTACAATAATTCAACAGAAAATATTTTAAAATGTTAATTTATTTAGATCTAACCATTTTTAAATTTTAAAATTTTGGTAATCTTCTTGCAATATGTACATTGAAGTTATCAAGCCATATTTCTAGTAATATTTTGAACATAGCTTTTTCAATTAATAAATATGTCGAAATTGCAAGTTTTATTATTCAATGTTGTATTCTCGGTTTTTTGTTTATTATCACCACATTTTTACTTTTTTTGTATGTATTTATATGATAGAGTTTTAAAATTTTCAATATGATTAGAATTTTTAGTTTTTTCTACAAATATATGTCTGTTGCAAAATTTATTATACCGATTTTTGAATAGTGATTAGAATTTTTAGTTTTTTCTACAAATATTACTTCTTTTATTTCTTAAAAAAAAACTAGGACGACTGACAACAGATTGTTGTGGTTATGTTGCAAAAAACCAAAATGTGTTAATGAGATTGTTCTGTTTTTTTGTTTAGCTTCTACAACAGTAATCTAGTCTTTAGTTTTATTGTTTTTTTTTTTGGTTCTGTGTTGATCCATGTATTTTAGCTATATACTTTTTTTTATTGCAGGGTGCATTGTGTGTAAAAAGTTCATCGAGGAGGTGCATTCAACCGATTAGAATAAGGTGACGCAAGTAAAGAGTACGCCCATGTGTTCATTTCATCAGGTCATGCCAATTGATTTTTCCCCTTCAATTTGATAAGAATTGTGCTATCGAAAATGAAGAGATGGAATTAGTCCTTCACTCCTCGTGCAATCATTGAGAGAAAATACAATCAGATTTGTTTTGATGATGAAGTTGAAGTGCAGTGCTAAGGATGTATCTCATTCTGATTGTGGGGACTGAATTAGCATATCAGGAGACATGTTTCCAGTAGTATTATCATTCTTATGGTTCAGTGGCCATCTCGATTGATGAGTGTGATTAGAGGTACTTCAGGCATTTATCCATTCAACAAATTCAAATATATCCCAAGTTTTGCTTAAATTCCATACAAATTAGCTTTTTCTGATGGCTGTCGACAATATTAAATTCCATTTTTTTACACATTATCACCGCTTTTCTAGTATTTGGTAAGTACTTGTATTTGCTGCTCATTTGTTTATAAGAGAAGCAATATCTAAACAAGTTCATATCATTCTCATCCCATCGTAAATCTGCTTAGATGCTAAACATATGCACAATCTTAATCCTACTCATGATTCTTATTCTCGTTTAACATTGC
>JAJTVF010007133.1:0-33683 GCA_022433065.1 Begonia loranthoides
CAATAATCGTCTAATAATCGATTAGGACAACTCAAGACATAACCGGAATAATTTTCCAAAATTTCTGACCGAAGTAAATAGTGAATTCCGGCATGAACAGTACCGGCGTGAACAGTGTCGGTGAACAGTACACAGTGAACAGTGTCCGGTCCGGCGTGAACAGTACATCGCCGCGGTGAACAGTGTCACCGCCGGTGAACAGTACTGCGCCGCCGACCGGACGATAAAAATTCTCCATTTTCGTCCGATTTTGATTTCTAACGACAAATAACATTACATAAACTTTTATTCTATCAATATAAACCAGAATTGTCTCCCGGATTCGAGTTTCCAACCTCGAATCCGAAACCAAAAATTTCTAAAATTTCAAACCTTAACTTGGATGGAAAAACTTAAGATTTCGAAAAATACCTTCACAAATATTACTCCTTTGGACGACGAGAACACAGATCTATAGTCGGATTTTGAAACGGTCACGGTCAGAATTTCTCCTCTCCTCTCTCCGTCGCCCTCTGCCTTTTATCATCATAGAGAAAAAGATGAAGACCTAATGTCTTCTTCTTTTATTTTAATTAAAACAATTTACTTTATTTTTTAATAATATAATATATATAATAAGATATTTAATAAATTAAATTAAAATTTTATGAATGTAGGTAACACTAACAAAAGAATCAATAATAAATAGTAAAATAATATTATTAATCCCTTAGTAGAAATAATTTACCAAAATCATTTATGAAATTTAATTACCACTCAGTAAAAATTTGATTTGATCATTTTGACCATTTGACGAAAAATCACACGTCACCGCTACGCGACAAAACGAGTCAACCTTTCAACGATTGATCAAAAATTGGCGAAAAATTTACACGTGGAATTTTAAAAATCATTTTTAAAATCTGGGATTTTACATGACATGTCCCAAGAAAAAGTTGATAAGAACTCACATTATGTTTGCTGATGGTACATGCAAGATGGTATTGGATCATTCATTTAAAGACTACTCTTTAAAAAGCTAAAACTTTAAGGCAATGATCTGGATAATTCAAGCATAATGACTAATCTTGAGATGATTCACATGTTTTACCTTTTAGACATATGAAGGAATGGGGGTCACCCACTCCATTTAATTCCGTTGAAGTTGGATCTCCCTCATTTCAGCCGAATGTTCCCCATTCTTATCAATGCTCTCAGTCTCTCTTTCATTTTAAAAGTTGAACCCTTCGCTTCTCTCTCGACACTTCCATTCTGTAGAGAGAAGCGAATGTTCTTCAACAAGGAGTTTCAGAGGCCGAGAGAGTTGAGAAAAAATCCTTGCAGGGGGTGGCTTTCAGTGAATATTTTTGGGTTGCTGTCAAGTAACTGGTTGGAGTACTAAGGCTTGAGGTTTGAAAGATTGGATTTTCGGATGTTTCTGTGAGGTAAAACTTGAGTTTCAATTTAAGTTTGGTTGTATATTGAGAGTTTTGGTTCGATGATGAAATTGTTTCTGTTTGGATTTCAAAGTTTGGATTAATGGTTTAAAAAATTATAAATCTTTACATGAAACCAATTGGTTTATACTTTGAAATATTTTAGTTGTTTAAAGTTAGAATTTTGTTGAAGAAATTGGAAAGTTGGTTGAGAAAAATTTAAGTTTTAGAGTGTTTGCTTCATCCAAAATTGCTGGAGATTGTCTACAAAAACGAAGGTTTTGTTACAGAAATCACATGTCTGGCAGAAGCGTATGTATTTGCGGCAGAAGCATACACGTCCACCAAAATGCAGGTTTTCGCAGAAAAACACAAAAAGAAGGTTTACGTTGCAGAATGCACATAGTGGAAGCGAACGTTTCTGAAAAAAAAAAAACACAAACAAACGCATCCGCGAGTATATGAGGAGGACACGTGTCAGCTTCTGTGGAAGCGCACGCATTCACAGAAACATTCGCTTATGTAGAAGCAAATTGAGGGGAAGAAGCTCATGAATGGACTTCTATTAAGACCTGATCTTGAATTCCCTCCGGAACTGCAATGCGAACTGGATTCTCCTCCTGGAGAAGGATCACACAACTTGCAGCAGAAGCTCACCAATCACACACAATGCACTCGTGCAATTTGGCCTACATAAAATAAAATCCAACTCAAAGAAGAAAGTTGTACACTATTATTTATTTACAAAACTGTATCCAAATATATTTTACAAACATGAGCCGAATTAAAACTACACACATCAAAATAAAAATCTGAATTCACACTCTGGGCCAATATTGTGCAAACTCTGATATCCAATAGATTTTTACCTTTTTGACCTGGAGTTCCTACCATTTGTTCTTGAAAAACATGATAAAGCACCATGAGCTTTTTGAGCTTAGTAAGAATCTTAATCTAAGGATCTAATAAACCATACAAATATCATAACTAACCATGTACTAAGCCCAACATGGCTAGTCCTCACATTCATTGTTAGCCTTTTTGTTAGGCTAGGTTTTATTTTGATGATGACTAAATGTTGATTAATTTAATAAATCAATAAGTTGTATTTTGTGTTATATTTTGTTTTTACCGGATAATGTTCATATCGATTTTATCATAATATTTATATCCGTGTTTATTGAAAATATCATCAAAATGAGTATTATTAATGTGCTAACATGTTTATTTGAGTCCATGTAGTGTAGGATATCTTCTAGGGACTCAATATAGTTCAAAGTTTATTTTGGATGAAGTGGGGACGAGACTGCAGAAGAGGAAATGCGTCCCAATTTGTTTTGTATTCTTGCGGACGGTACTGCGGATGAATAACCATGTCCGAAACTATCCATAGCTGCGAAACAAGACGAGACTTTGTGTCCCAAAGTGAAGGCTGATATTGCGAACGACATCGGACAAATGCGGACGAAGAACGCTGTCGTCTGATTTGAATCTGTAATATTTGATGTTCAATTCGGACGAAAGCTCGGACGAGGGGCGGATGAGATATGGCGTCCGAATCTTCCCAGGACTGTGAACTTAAGGAGGAGACCTAGCGTCCCCAACGGAGATGTGATTAAGCGGACGAAGAAAGCCCACGTCCGATTTGGATCTATAAGATTTAATGCGCAATTCGGACGATGAAACGTGTCCGAAAATGCCCAGCTTTGTTCAATGGCTATATTTTCTCAACAGACATTTTTCGTGGCTACATGCGGACGTCCGAAACTAGTTGAGGTCGTCCGAAAGTCCTTTGTCTATAAATAAAGGATCTCTCCAAGCTCTCCACAACTAACGATCGATTATTCGAGGTGAAGCCTGCCAAAATCAAGACTCGAATACTACTCACTGTAAGCATTGTAAATTCAATTCTCCCCAACCCATAAACTTGCGAGTTATATTTGGGTGAATTCAGATTAGATAGACTGTGCGTTAACTTCCGATTCCATTATTATTGTACTTGATTGTAAAAGATGATTCCCTACTAATTCATCACACAAGGGTGACAACCTGAAATACTCGAATCACTCAATAGGCTAGATTGAACGCCCGTAAGTTCAATCATTGGGTGACACCTCGCAATAGTCAAAATTAGGGTGACGCCCCGTAAGAGTCAAATGTTGACGACCTTATAATTAGTCAAGGGTGACGCCCCGTTTAATAGTCAATTTGTAAACGGTTTTATTGGCACCCGTAAGCCAATTGCTTAGTGTATCTCCAAGTGGAACTTGGAGCGCAGACGTAGGCGAGTGATTGGTTACTCGAGCCAATTGCTTACTCTTTAATTTACACATTTATTGTGATTGGTTACTTAATCGTATTCGATAAATCACTTAGGGATTTAGAGAAATTAAATATCACACGAAAATAGTAAAAATCTATATTCACCCCTCCTCTATAGGCGTATATCGATCCTATAATTGGTATCAGAGCGGGTATTTAAATTTTTGTGTGATATTTTATGCATATTGCAAATTCGATTGTAGAATTTTATTTGTATAAACTTGATTGAATTTCATTGTTGAAATTTACTTGAATATCATTGATTTGAAGTTATATATATATATATATATATATATATACATGCACATTATGGATTCCAACATGTACAAATTAGGACACTCTGTTTCTACACCTTCAGTTTTTTATGGTTGTAATTATTTGTATTGGAAATGTAGAATGAAAGTATTTGTGCAATCTATTGATTACAATTTATGGATGATCATTGAAAATGGAATAATCATTCTAAGACCATGTTGTGAATTCAATGATATAGATAAACATAATTGAAATTTGAATGAGCAGTTAATACCATGTAACTCAAATTTTGAATGGAAGTCCATGTATTGGTAGTCAAACATACTCATTGAGATGTCTTTCTAAAATATTCTTTCAACTTCATTTTTTCTTTCTCATAAATACTAACACTATCTCATGCAATAGTGGTTCTAGAAGGTACAACAAATTTAAGTTGGACATATTGGGAATATACTTTAAAACCCTCTCCTTCAACAAACTTCAAAGATAATTCATCAATAATAATCATTTTTGTATGTAGTTCTTAACAAGTTGCAACACCAAAACATGACACATTGGATCTCATATTATCCATATTTTGGATGTTCAAAGTTTTTTGCTTCATATCTATACTTGCTAACAATTTTTTCCAACTATTGATGTGTTTTTTCTAGTTTGATATCTCATTCTTCTATGCATGACATGTATATGTTTGTGAACAATAATTATATTTCGCTTTAGGGTTACTATGATCAGTACTTTCAATCCTAGTAAAATGATTCCAAACTTCTGATTTTTTTTGCTCTTGGTTTGGCTAGTAATATAGTTAACAGTAAGACCTTCTACAATTTCATTAATGTTTTCCATCCTAGAAGACTAAAAAAAATACAGAATCATTAAACCAAATGCATTAATCAACAATTCATTAAAACAAATGCAAAATCAACAATTAAACCAAATGCAAAATCAACAATTAAACCAAATGCAGAATCATTAAACAATATCTAGAATCATTTAAGCAATTCAAACTCAATTTCGGCAATTTATTCCACAATTTCATTCATCAATTCTGACTCAATTTCAACAATTCATTGAATAATTTCATTCAACAATTCATACTCAATTTTATCAAGTCATTCCACAATTTCATTCAACAATTCAAACTTAATTTTAGCAATTCATTCCACAATTTCATTCAACAATTCAGACTCAATTTCATTAGGGTTGAAAATCAAAGCAACATAAAATAAAGAGAAGACTAAGGAGATACTCGAGAGTGAGACTGAGGAGGTACCTGAGAGTGAGACTGAGGATGTACCCAAGAGTGAGACTGAGAGTCTAAGAGAACGCGAGAGTCAAAAAGAGGCGAGGGAAGTGAAATGACTAGCTATTGTGCCCTCATTGCCATGCCGATTGGAAGAGGCCTCGCTCGAGGGAATGATGGTCAACAAAAACTGAAGGGAAATGATCGAAAAGAAAGGGAAAGTCGAAGTGCAAGACAACCAGGTACGACGTGAGAGCCGAGAGGGAACGACAACCGATGTGAATTGGGAGCACCCTGCACCAAGCTACCAAGTGCTGAGAAATGAAACATTGAATAGAGTGAGGGTTTGCGACTTGTGAGTCACGACTTCGTGCCTTTAAGTTCGCGGTTCACACATACTTGGTTGGTCAGTTCGCCAATAGTCAACAACAAACTACACAGTGCACTATGTAATTTTTTTTAATTGTATATTTCATCGATTTGGTTCAATTATTGTTTGTTTTGTGAAAGAAAAATTGAAAACCGAACCAAAAAATTTGGTTCTTACACAATGAAACTGAAAATCGGTTCTAGAGTGTTCAAAACCAATTTGAATCAAATCAAAATAATCGATTTCGATTCTGTTCATGAGTCCTAGTTTAGTTTTGAACACCCCTACTATACACATATTCAACTTTTGGAGGATATATTTGTTTGTGTTAGCTAGAGTAATGAGGCAGTTGACTGTGTCATGTCTCTAGGCACAAAACCCTAAATTTGATTAAAGTATTATTTTGTGACTTTAGAAATCACTGAATATCGCCTTTATTTTATATGTCTATGATATAGTATGCCCGAAGCCTGTGAGTAACTCTATTTTCACTAAGATTCTGTGGGGTTTATTTCATGTATATACCATAGTATAGTCGAATGTTTAATATATTTGCCTCACTAGTTGATTTTTACTCAGTTTTTAATTAAAAGTTTTATTCATGACATGTTCACTCATTGTTGATAAAAGTGTTGAATATAAAATTTTACCCCTATTACATTTAGTTGATTCACCCATCGACATTCCCTTCAAGTGTTAATTTAGAAGATCTCCAATTGTCGCCATAGGATTGAGTCGACACTTATCTCAATATTTCAACATTTTATGTTGAGAGTTTTGTGAGGTTGGAACCTATTCATTAAAACCTTATATTAGTTCTTGTATTAATTTCCATTAATTTTGTGGAGTCCCCTAATGCTCCTAGTATAATATTGTCCACTTTTGGCCAAAAACCTGTACGGTTTTGTTCTTGAGGTTAGCGCAAAACGCGTTGTAATAGGTAGGGAGGAGAACTCTACGTATAAACCATTCATTTTTCACTCTCCTAAGCGATGTGAGATTGTCCACCCCTACTGGTATAGGCTGGACCCTCACAATCAACAATATCTTGGGTCGTCCTTGCTTTCAAAGGGCAGCCTGCCATAGGCTCAACGTCCTCATCAGCCATAATTTGTGGAGTCCCCTAGTGCTCCTAGTACAATGTTATTCACTTTGGGCCGAAGTCCACATAATTTTGTTCTTAGTGTTAGCCAAAAACACGTTATACAAAATAGAGAGGAGAACTCTACTTATAAATCATTTACTTTTCACTCTTCAAAGCGATGTAAGATTGTGCATCCCCACTGATATAGGTTGGACCCTCATAATCAACAGTATCTTTGGTCATTATTGCCTTCACAGGGTGTGCTGTCATAATCTCCTCCCCTTGGGGACGTTGGCCACACTTCTAGTTGGGAATCTCCTCTGATACCATTTATGGAGTCTCCTCCTAGTACAATATTATATGCGTTGAGTTGAAGACTGTATGGTTTTGTTCTTGGGGTTAGCCCAAAATGCGTTATACTAGATAGATAGGAGAACTCCACTTATAAACCATTCACTTTTCACTCTCCCAAGCCATGTGGGATCATGCACCCCTACTAATATTGGTTGGACCTCCACAATCAACAATATCTTAGGTCGTCATTGCCTTTATAGGGCGGGCTACCACAAATTTGGCACTTTATTTCTGACATATATTATCATTTTATATGGATGTCACAATTAGACATTTAGTATAGCCTAGTGGTTGGATTCTGACAAAAAAATTGTGTTTTATTTAAGTTTTTCGCTACCTAAATAAATTTAAAAAACTAAAAGGGTAGGGCGATTCAGTCCGTTTTTAGGTTGGGTCGCTCCCCGTTCTGTCTCATGTCCCCTCCGGGGCGTGACAACCTATAAGAAAATTAAGGGACATTGTGAATGTTTTTAGCTATGATGCCCATACTTTCTAAAGGAGAAAACATTATATATTATTCTTAAATATGGCACCATACAATAACGAAAATGAGTAGAAATTTTTAGTTTGTAAAATGCTCAATGCAAACAAAGAAACCACACTTCAAATACTTCATCATTCATGAGAAGTTTTTTTTATATTAGAGAATTCTATTATGTGATCAATACATGGTGAAAAAATGAGAAGGAAATTTACCTTGTATATCAACGAAAAGTAACTCTAGAAAAATTATCAAATAATTATGTCGGGAATAAGAAAGGACATTATAATTTTAAACAAAGGAGATGTATGTTATTAATGTCATCGGTTTAAATTAATAGATGTGAGAGAAAAATAGAGTTTTCTTGTGCTGCTTATGAGCAATATGACCTGAAGAATCTTGAAAACAATTAAAAACAAAGGGAAAGAGGCAAGAAATAAAATCCAACATACACAAGATGTTTGTAATAGGAGATTGATTCTAATGGCTTACTCAAATGTTGTCTGCCAAATAGTTGGATGTAGGCTAAGCTGATATGCCCTACAAAAACACATGTTTTTAGCATATATTAATAATAATTGATGCTAAAAAAGATGGTTCATTTAGGAGTTTAAAACTGACTAATTGAACAGCTTGTTTATTAATATCTAATCACTGCATTAAAATTGAATGAACATCAACCCAATATTAAATAAAAAAAAGAGCACGAGTCAAATTTCTTAACTTAAATGGTTGTTGCATCATACCTCCATTAACAATTAAAGTATTAATGCGTAGAGACTACTAAAAATAAGAAAATACACGAAAAGAAATGCTAAAAATAATTAAAATTATTGAATTAGCTTCAACTCAATAACTTAGAATACCAATGGTAGAACACGCCTTCCTTAAAATGCAGTTGATCTGATAATGAAACAAGTATCTTCTATCACTCTCACATAGCTATTTTCTGGTGATATCAATAGATTTGCAAATCAAGATGATGATGTTGTGGAAAGCTTCTTGTCCTGGATGGAATATGGACATCAAGAAAAGTACAAGTCAGATAAGTTACAGAACAAAACGTCAAAATAACCTAAATCAAACCGTTATTCATTTATACAAAAAAAAATCTGTCTCAAATTATCATTTCCTGCCTCCACTTCTGGTTCCTGACACAAGAAATCTTGCTAGATGAAGCTGATTCATTCACTGCATTTTAAAATATGATTGTATGATAAATATTTTTAAAAGAAAATGTGCTTGTATTTTACAATCATGAAACTATACTTATTTTCTCGAAGATATCCAAATGAAAAACATTTCTACGACCTTATCATTGGAAGACAGGGAAGAAAAAGGTTTTGTTCAGACTGGACTGCTGCCAAAATATCAGGAACTTACAACTATGGTTCGCACAATTCAATTCAAAAACCTACTCTATATATTCATTTTTATTCTAGATGTATTTATTTCCAAATTAAATAATAGCATATTCCAGATTAAATGGCATCCTCTCCAACGATTAGCAAGAAGACAAGATTAAGAAAATTGGTCTCCGGCCATCCAATCATTGATGGAAAATTTTTATTCTCTTATCATCCCACAACATTATAAAAAAAAATGAGATCCTTAGATCCTAAATATATCTACATTCTATTAAAAGATAAGAAAATTAACAAAACAATCACTGAACTTCCGCAGTGGACAAGTCCTCTTTCCGGGGTGGACCTATACATGAAGTAAGTTCCAATTAAGGACTTGTTTTCCGCAGTGGAAGACAAGTACGTGCTGCAGAAAATATTCTTGTCATAACGGAACTGTCTTCTGCTACAAAAAGTAAGTCCTAATCCAAGATGCTCTTAGTCAGAGCAGAAAGAGTATTTTCCGCAGTAGAAAGTAAGTTCTTGGCAGATACTTGTCTTTACCTTAGTATATAAATTCACATTCTGCTCTGGATAGAGCACAATTGTTAGAGTGATTTCCTCAGCAAACTCCGAACTCCGAACTCTAACCCTAACCCTCACTGTCTCATCCAATTTAATGGATTTTGCTAGGCCTATGTAATGGACTCTTAAGCGTAAAGCTGCTCCCTTTCGGTCTTAATCTCAACCAGAATCTGAATTGGCTTGTGCCCATTGACGAACTACAACTGAGTTTGTTCATGCTCAATTTCAATGCAACGCACAACTCAAGGGTGAAGCAAAACCCCAACTTGAAGCACAAGTTCAACCTCAAGCATGACTAATATCTCAATTGGTTAGTTTTCAACCTACATTAGATTTTTTCTACTCACCAATTTTCAGGACTAAGTCAGCGAATGATAGATAGAAAGATGATATTAAACATCATTTGATTACTGTATCAAAAGAGTAGATTTTAATTCATTGTCTCAGATGAGAATAGAAAGCATGGTTGAGAGTGCTAAATTAACTGGGTTGTATAGATTGAGTGGAAGTTACTGTGAGCGGATTGTCAAACTCTTTCATGCCAATTTGAATAAGAGTTGAGGTTGACTCCTAATGATATTAACCTAATGCTTGGATGTTTGATAAAGGAACCAAACGAACAATATTACCACTTATCTAGGGATCCGTATTTCATTACAAGAGAATAAGGTTTGGCAGTGCTTCGATAATTGCACTAAAATCCTGAGATTGAAGCATTCAAGAAGTCAAAGTCCATGGACTTGAACACCAAAGCCCAAGTGGACCATAACATTATGACACACACTATTCTACCTCGGGATGGGTATCGAGATAATGTTAGCTATATGAATTTCTATATGCTAGAGAAAATATTCAACTGAAAGAAGGTGAACATTGAGTATGTGATTTTGAGTCACATGTACGACGTCCTCAACAACCCGGCCAAGAGTCTACCATATAATTAACTTGTTCTGAAGATTTTTGAGCAAAATGGGGTACCAGTCTCGGATGAGGAGCTGAGAATCAAAGAGAAGCTCGACGACGTATAGAATAACTTGAAAGTGGGTTGTATGGGGATAAAACAAAGTCGAAGGAGAATAGGTATCCAAGTCTCTGTCCACCTCAGCTGAACATTGGGCATTATCGCCTTTGCAGCCCATGGATGATGATACTTCGCAGTCTATGTCTCAGCCCCCTCCTCAATCATCTCACTTTACATCGATGGCGGAGGAGATGTTTAACAGAATCATCGATTGCTTAGAGAGTCGAATGGAACGAAGGGAAGAGCGACAAGAGAAGCGCCTGCAAAGAATGAAGGAAGGACAAGAGGAGCAACTACAAAGAATGGAGAAGCAACAAGAGAAGTGTCTACAAAGAATGGAGAAGCACATGCAAAGAATGGAGGACCGAGCAGAGGAGCACCAGCAAGGAGTGGAGGACCGATTACAAAGAATGGATGACGTGCTCTAGCAGATGAGGAGGCATGTGCTTGATCGAGCAGTCCCTCCAGCATCCTCTGCAACAGCCTATTGAGCAGCCCTTCGATATCCCCTCTAGCAGCCTCTCGAGTAGCCCTCCAATATTTTCACCATTAGCCTATCCAACAGTTGAATCCTCAAGATGTCTGTAAGTTTTTTAGTTTATATGCAAAGTCCATATATGCATTAATTTATTTTCTTTAGTTTATTTGTATGAGATATAATATGTATATAAAATGTGTAGAGTGTTGGACCGCATGCACGCCTATAAGGGGGTGAATTAGGCATTCTAAACTTTTCCATGCGATAATTATTATCTCTAAACCCTAAGTGATTTAATGCATATAAATAAACAAACAATCACAAATATAAAGAGTTAGGGGATAAAGAAAGTGCAAGCCAAATTTGTTCACGTGGTTCGGCAACTCTGGCTTACGTCCTCGCTCCAATTTTCCTATTTGGAGATCCTTAATCACCTAACCTCCCCAGTTAATGATGATTGAATTCACAGGTGTCAACCAAACCTTTACAATGACTATTCACAAGACGTCACACTTACCTTGACTATCCATAGGGCATCACTTTCAGTTTGAGTACAATAATGCAGATATAGAAAAACTAGAAATTCTCAAGTTTGGGAGTTGGAGAGTTAGGGTTGACACTCAATTACAAATGAGAAATCATGTATGAATTTTGACAAAGCTTTGCTACGATTCTCTCTTGGTTGAAATGAGCTTCAGAGTGTCTTCTATATAAAAAATTGCATAACCGGTCGACCACCCTCTGTTTGGTCGACCCCTTACCGACCGTTGGAATGTTACCGTTGTGAAATACAGTCAGATCGATCGATCACTTTGTCCCCAATCGACTGCTTCTACACAGTCTAGAAATTGGCTCGAATCTGTCTTATTTTTCGGTTGACCATTTATGAATCGGTCAACCACTTTTCAATAGTTTTTGTCATGTTGAGTGATCTGCCTCCATTTTTGATCGACCACTTCTCCTATGGTTGACCACTTCTTTACAAAATAGAATTCTTGAGCTTTTTGCCTTGATTTTGGTTGACCACTTTTGAATTGGTCGATCGCCTTCACTGTTTTTCAGCAAAATGCTTTAGTCGACCTCCTCTTTGCGTTTAGCATTTCTTGAATTATACTACATGGACTTAGGCAAATACGTTAGTAATCAATAATACCTATATTAAGGGTATTTCCAATAACGAATAAACGTATTTACTTATTTCAAACAAATGCGTAATAAACAAATAAAATTGTCATCATCAAAACAAAAAACCTAATGTCTATTAGGCCAACACAGAGCTCTTTCTATAACATGCCAACACTCTCCTCATGTTGTGCTTGCTAAGGTACAACAAATAGTGGCTCTCATTCTTCCATCAATAGACATGTTGGGTGGAATATAACCTCCACTTCAAATTTTGTACGTGGTAGGTCTTCGATTTGGTTATTTATGTGGCTACAATTATTCAGACCTTATTAGTCTGATGGTTTCAAAATGTTCATTTTAACCAGTAAACCTAATGGAGACATTCTTCAGACTGGTTCATGCAAATACGAATTAAAACCTAGAGAAATGCGGTATCCTTGCAATGGTTACGGTAGGAAACTATTTCATTTTCTGTCATTACATGTTTTGGACTTTATGCTTAAGATACTGATGGACTATGGGTCCATTCCACCATTAATCAAGTTTCTAAGATTAGCATGAAGAGATTGAAGGTCAAGCATAGGTAGAAGTTCAAGGTCAATTGTGGAATATTGATAGACTTCCCAAAACTGTATTTGTTTTTTACCTTTGACAAGTGTTTGACTATTTTGACATTCAAAACAATGTCATTTGAAAACGTGTGCTTCATAAAACTTGTAGCTGACTTCCTAAGCTTTCTAGAATGGGAAGGATAGCTAAATTTGGAGTTCATTGGCTATATCAAAAGCCCATGGAACCAAGAGTAAAGATTAAGGAAAGTCCAAGTGTCCAAGCTTGGTAACCAAGGAAATCTTTACGTGGAAACCATCCAAGTGGTCAAGCACCAATATGAATTAGCTGCCAAATACATCTAGACTTGGAGAAGAAAAAAGGAAGATATTAATTAAATTTTCTTTTAGTTAACTAACCTAGTTTTTATTAAGTAGACAGACAACTTAGACTATGAGCCGATTAGGGTTATTGTTGCTTAATTAGTTTACTATTATTTTATAGTTTGTAATTGGCTACTTAAAGCCACCATATGTAATGTTTTAATCAGTTGAAATTGAATAGAAAAAGCATTTGCTTTATTCTCGAAATTATAGTGATTCCTCTTTCAAATTTTTGGTGAGTTATATCTAAAGTTTTCCCTCGTGTGCATTATGTCATAGGATTAAGGTTACTTGTAAGTTGGGTAGTCTTTATTATTGGTATCTGCATTCTTACTCCTTGGAGGAAGAAGGTGTGCAGTGGTGTTCAAATTTCCAAAGGCATTTCATCGACGAATCATCCATACGGGAGTGTTCATTTCAATTACTTCTATTTCTAGCGGCCTATTTTCTATCAATCATATTTCCTAACCCGTGGATGATATTTACATAATTCTTGAAGAGTTCTTTTCTTATTTCATCCAAGTTGGCATGGTCCAAATTTCAGCTCCAAAACTTCTAAAACAAAGCAGTAACAAGCTTTCAAAGTTGGACTTTCCAAACGTGAATTGCAACCAAAATAAGGAAATTGAAGAATCGGTCGATCAGCTCGACCGCCCAATTGATCGATCCATCGACTGCTTTTCCAAAGTTGCTTCTGTCCTATATTTTGGTCAACGTACTCGACCGCTTCATCAATCGATCTATCAACCGAATTACAAGGGAAGCCATTGTTAGGCTTTTTGATAGGCTATGTTCTATTTTGAGGATGACTTCATGTTGTCTAATTTAATGAAATTAATAAGTTGATTATTGTATGTTTATTGATAATGTGCTTAACATTTTCTTCATTATATTTATATCCATATTTATTGGAAATACCCTCGAAATAGGTATTATTAATGTTATAACATATTTACCTAAGTCCATATAGGGAAAATATATCATTGTGGGACTTAGAACATTTAAAAGGAATGAAGTGAATTTTTTGTGGATGCGTTGGGGACGAGGAAAGTGACCAAACTGGGTTTTGGTCTTTTGGTTGCAACGCGGTCGAGAGTAGCGGTCGAGAGATGCAACCGAATTGTATGGAGTTTAGCTTTTGTGTTTTAGCGTGATTTTTTGAACACAACGCGGTCGAGGATGCGGACGAGTTGTTCGACCAAAAAATCTCAGAGTTTGAATTTTTCATTTTTGTGCTTTTTGCAGATGAGACGCGGTCGACATTTTCGAACGAGGAACGCAACCAAATGAACAAAACTGGAACTCCAAAGGATTTTCGGACGTGAAGTGGCCGAGTTTGCTGTCGAGGAATGCGACTGAAAAAGTCTAGAAATGCGTAACAGACATCTTCCAACAGATAGCTTTCAACAGTAATATTTTCTAACGGCTGGAAGTGGTCGACTGAAAATGAGTGATCGACAAAAAATGGGCAATTCTATACAAAGAGAGAAGCACTCCATTTGCTCCATACGAAACTGAGAATTTAGGCAAAACTCTGCCAAATTCAAGACTAAATTCTAATACACTATGAGCATTGTAAATCCTACTCTCCCTAACCCCAAACTTGAGTAATCAATTTGGGAGAGTTTTGACTAGTTTAGATTGTGAGCTTTATCTTCCAAACTATTGTACGAAATTGTAAAGGGTGATGCCCTACTAATTCATCATATAAGGGTGACGTCCCGTAGCAGTCAACGGCTTGATTGAACGCCCGTAAATTCAATCAAAGGGTGACGCCCCGTAATAGTCAAAGGTTAACAACCTATCAATAATCAAGGGTGATGCCTCATTTAATAGTCATTGTGTAATGGTTTAATTAGCACTCGTAAGCCAATTGATTAGTGGATCTCCAAGTGGAATCTTGGAGCATGGATGTAGGCGGGTTGCCGAACCGTATAAACAAATTCTTGTGCACTCTCTTACCCTTTACTCTTTGTTTTATTGCATGTATTCGTGATTGTTTATTTAATTATATGCAGTAAATCCGATAGGAATTAGAGAAATCAATTATCTCACGAAAATGTTAGAACACTATATTCACCCATCCTCTATAGGCGTGCATAGAGACCGACAAGTGGTATCATAGCGGGTATTTAAATTTTTGTGCGATATTGTGCATATTGTATAAATTTGATAATTTGTTTGAATTCCTTGAGTTGAATTTATTTGACAAATTTATTGATATATATTGTATATATATAATTGATTATGGATTTCAATACATATGTTAAAGGTCAATCCATTGATACACCTCCTCTATTTGATGGTTGTAATTATGTATATTGGAAGTATAGGATGAAAATATTTGTTCAATCTATTGATTATGCTTTATGGAAAATCAATGAAAAGGGAATAAATCTTCCTAGACAATCTTGTGAATTCAATGATTTAGATAAATGTAATTGGAATTTAAATGCTAAAGCCATGAATATATTGTATTGTGCCTTGAGTAGAAGTGAATGTGATAAAATACAAACATGTGTGAGTGCTTATGATATATGGAAATCTCTTGAGCTAACACATGTAGGCACAAATCAAATGGATAAAAGTGATGAAAGCACATCCTTCAAAGAAGAGGAAATGGCCAACACTTGCTTCATGGCCGAGGAAGAAATTGAGGTAACCACCTCTTCTAGCGATTCTGATTTTAATAGTAATGATGATTGTGATATTGTAACACCCCATTATCGTTTTTCCCGTTCATGCGATGTAATCAATTTGGAATAGTTAACGTATTTCATTTCATACCTATACGTGTTATTTTATGACGTTTAAATTGCGAAAAATATTATGAGACGAAATTTAAGTTGAGGAAAATTGAGGAAAAGCTGTCCAAGGTCAATTCGGATGAATACAGATGCCATGGGGATGAAGTTCGGCGTCCTCACCAGCTTAGGCCACTTGGGGACGAACGTAGGATGGATACTCGCATCCTGAACTGACCCTGTCTTTATACGGATGAATGCGGACGAGATCGGGTTTCGTCCGCATTGAATCTGTACAAAATCTAGGTACATTCAGACGATGTGGATGATATATGCGGACGAGGTTTCGCGTCTGAATGTGACATTCGGACGAGAGGACGAATGCAGATATAACTAATTTGAATATATACCAATTTTAGGTACTGTTTCGGACGCAGTGCAGAAGGGGTGCGGACGCAAGGTCTCGTCCAAAACTCCCCAGTTTTGCAAAGAATAAATTGAAAATAAAGAAATTTGGTGATTAAAACTCAGAATGGCAGCCACGAAATCAGCTCTGGTGATACGATTATCCCACAACTGGATCACGTCACCCCCATTTTTGCACATCACTCCTATCTGATTGGTACACATCGATTCATGTAGGTAAATTTCATCCTTTTAAACCCTGATTTGGAGCCTCCTTCAGGGGATTCAGATTTCTTTCCTATGGGAGAGTGTTCCATTTGAGAGAGAGACCTTTTGAAGTGTTGGGAGATTTCAGAATTGTAAGTTCATTCTAGGAAGATTTTGAAGGTGGAGTGATTGTGTACTTCCTGTAGGCGGAGGAGTTGTCAAATTCCGTCGTTGCTGTTCGTGAGATAATTTCTTCAATAGAGGTAAGGGCTTAGGTGAGTCTTGGCCATTTGGAGGGCGTACCCACAAGTAGTTTGTGAGTGATGTTAATTCTTTGGTGTAGATTTCTTGAAAATTCTTTGGCTGAATAATTCCTGCAACAATTCCTGTATTGAGTGTTGAATCTCTTGTTTTTAATTTCTTGTAATTATATCTCCTGCAAATGTTTTACTTAGATGAAGATCAACAATATGATGAATGCTTGAGATGTGAATGATTTGTATTAAACACCATGTTACAGAATGAGGAACCAATGAGCATAAATGAACTCAAGATTTCCTTTGAAATTAACTCTGCTCTGTACATTTCAATTGTCTACTTGTTGAAATTTTTATAACCTTGCTGTAGTTTCTGTAGTTCATTCTCTTGGTGCAATTTAATGTCTTGCATAGTGAAGATTGAATTATGAACTATTATGATATAACTCAATGAATTAAAAGGGTGAAGTATAATGTGAAAATAAAGAATATGCACGAATAAATTGTTAAATTTCTAAATGACAACTTTGTTTTGGTATTGTTTGTTAGATAGTAGACTTAAATATTGATTATTGGTTCTGGTTAAGTGATACATCCTTGATGTAGTTTTCATTCTTCAATTGTTGTTCGTTAATCAGATTTTCATAAATAATTATTCAGCATGTGTAGATTAATCCTTGAAATAATTCCAAGCATATTAGTTAAATAACTTGTGTAGAATAATCTGATAATTTAAAGTATGTTGTTTGTAATTACTGTTCATATAACTACGTTAAACATGTTATAAGAACATGTAAATTAGGTAGAACACTTTCAAGCATGCTTTACTATCTATAGGTTATCCATATTGTATACCCTGCTAGCATGTTTAACAATTTGTCAAGCTGTCATGAATATCTTAAGCATGTTCTACTATTAGTTTGATTCCAAACTGTTCGCACATTTCTAGTTGTGTTCAATTATTAAAATTATTCATCCTTTTGTTTCCTTAATTATCAAGCATGCCCATTTAAGTTGTTATTCTTTTAGTTATCAAGTACGCCCGTTTAAGTAGTCATCTCAAATATATTCATTATTAAATATATGCTTCTAGTGAATTGTTAGATAGTATTAAAAGCATGTCTAGTAGATTCATATAATTTGATGTCATTGATTTCAAATTCTATTGTAATTCTCATGATGGTAAATTGTATAATCAAGCATGTTGTTCACTGTGTTTAATCCTCTTTATTATTGCCTTCTTTGTATGCTCCTACTTATAGTTGTTCGTTATATGTGTTGTATGTGTAACTAGTTGTTTTAAATCATTGTCATTTAATTATATTGTTGATTCAATTATCATTGTTTTATTATAATGTCTCATGTATCATGATAATAGAAACAAGTAAATAGTGCCATTTCGGGATGGTACTTGTAACAACCCGAAATTTTTAAATCGAAATTTATTAAGAATAATTGAAAATTAATGTAATTCAAAATAAATATTAATTTAATAAATTAAATTATATAAAAATTTAGGATTTGTTAACTTACTAAATTAAATTATAATGTAAGGGGGGATTAAACAAACTGGAATAATTAGGGATTTATTATATTAATTGAATAAATTAATTAAATGAAGGATCATAATTACATTAAGATTTAAACATAGACATATCATAAGAATGAGATTAATATTTATAAATGGGGATGTATTTTTTATTAGCTGAACCGGTTCTGTTAAGGACCAGTTTAGCACTTCTCATTTCGTTTGGCCTTCGGGCATTTGACGAAATGAGAAAGGGGGTATTAAAAATAAATAAAAGGAGATTTAAAATAAAATAAATAAATAAATAAAAGGGGATTTAATATATATATATATATATATAATTGGGGAAGAACCGGTTCTGGTAGATGTGTAACGACCCGGATTTTCGTAAATCATTAAAATGCGTAAAAATTTGAAATTTCTTTCTTTTTGAAACAAAGCGTATCAGTGTGCGTCTAACCGGATCGCTACCGACTCTTTCTTTAAACTTGTTTGGGAAAACCAATTACAAGGTGCAGAAGCATAAATAATAAAATAAAAACCATTTGTTTAAAATCTTGTGGAAGCAAAAAAAAATTGTTCAAGAAGGAAATACTAAACAATTTAAACACTACATCTAACAAATAAAACTTGGCAATTAAACATAGTTGATTTACAACTGTTTACTTATCTTTTTCTTTGCCTGGTCAGCCCGAGTCTCGTGCGTGCGAAATCATCCATCCCTGCTTCATTATGTGTTTATTGTCTACTTATTATCTGTTCGTTGTTTGTACCTACACCACAAGTAACTGTAAGCCTAAAGGCTTAGTAAGGAAATGAGGGAAAACAATTATGCATATCTCTCTTTAATTCTTCTTGGAATGAGGGCCACCCAAATCAATTCTTTTCATTACGTTCGTTCTTTACTCGTACATCGAGCTGGAGATTAGAGGGGTCTTAGGGGATAGAATAGTGGACCGAACCTAACCCTTTACTTGCAACTAGGTCCCCGTTCCCGTCAAGGTTGGGGGCTTCGCCTAGCTACGGACTAGTTCCGCTACCCATCCACCCTCCAACTCCCTTTTTGTCCCCTTTCCGGCGTATCCCACCTTCAAGAGTCCTCCCCTTCCGGCGTATCCCTCCTTCAGGGTTTCTTCCCTCCCGACATATCCCGCCGGGGGGGTTTCTTCGGTGGTGGGCGTATCCTGCTTATCCCGAACATTCTTGTTCTTAGCATTTTCCTCATTCATGCATGTGGGTACCACCCCGAGGGGGTACCCCCTATTGGGTTTCTATTAATATGATCTCAACCTAACATGACGCACAATGCATATAACATAACTTTAATAGGAATTGAAGTGCGCATATAAAGTAATTGTAAGTAACAGAAATTGAAAGCGCATAAAATGAATAACGAAAATAGGCACATACAGAGAACGATCATAATCTTGAATCGTAAACAGCGAAACACATAATGAGATGTCAAAACATACTATCATATCCTAATTTATTTCCTAGTCATTTTACATGCTTCCTAGTCATTTTTCATGCGTCCTACATTCATTGTTCTAGGTGATTATTCTAATTTATTATCCGAGGTAGTTTACTTGCTTTCATCTAATGTTGTTTACATGTTCGGTCTAGTTAAATACGCTAACCAATTTACATGCTCAAGGGAGATAAGATTAACATTCTAGCTCTTTAGTCCTTTAGTCTAGTTAACTTCCTAGTCCATTTACATGCTTCCTACGTTTATATTTCTAAGCAGTTATTCTAATTAGTTATTAACATCCTCCTACATTGATTTCATGCTTTTATTCTACTTAATAAATCATGCATTGGTTTAACGGAAAATAACCTGCTAAGGACCTGGAATCGTAAGCAATACAAGAAAAACAATAACAAAAGCATTCATAAGTCATTCATTCACTAAGTCAATGAAACCCTTAACTCATTCTCATTTCTTCATTCTCCTTTCATCCTCTTTATCATTCTACTCTTTAGAAAAGTAAAGCATCAATTATGTAATTAAAGTGCGCATTGAATTAAAGTAATTGAAAGCAACTATAATTGAAATTGTGAATATAATAAATAACTGTAATTGAAAGTAAACAAACAGTAAAGAAATGGTAATGAAGCATACAATGAATTACGATCATGCTCGTTAACTAAGCTAACTAAAGATGGAAACATGCTTTAAATGACAATTAACGAAAACATGCTTAGACAACGGATAATGGAAACATGCTTGAAAATTGGTAACTCTTATTCTAGTTGATTACACATGCTTTTATTCTAATTAATAAAAACATGCTATCATTAATAGACTACTTAATTATCATAATTAATTACATGCTCAAGAGGGTACCATTATTATCCTAAATAGTTAATTGGCATGCTCAATGATCGAATATGTTTATCATCCCAATTATGTATCTTAGTTAATTCCCTCATCCATTTACATGCTCAAGAGACATAAGTTAAATGTTCTAGTTCGTTATCTTAGTTAAGTTACATGCCCAATTCATCATTAGTTCTTTGCATGCTTAGATTACAGGATTAGTTAAATTACCCTAAACATGCTTGCTAGATTAATTCATTAATCGTAATCATGCTCAGATCTAATTAGATAATTTTCCTAGTTAGTTAACATGCTTGAACAATAATTGTAAATTTGATTCTAATTGATTAACATTAGCATGTTAATTAACATGCTTAATTCCTAATCAAGTTACTTACGCTAGATAATTAACATGCTGTTAATCGATTTACACAGGCTAGTTAAACATGTTAGTTGATATATTGAACATAAAATTCCGTTAATGTGGTACGCATTAGTCAATTAACATGCTAATTAATTACCCTAATTAATTACATGCTTAGTAAGTAACAACAAGTAAGAGACTAAGCATACGTGCATAAATAATGACAACAGCGGAATTAAACAACAAGTAATTAGACAGTGAGTATTTCTCGTTTCACGCTTTAATCATTTATCACTCCTTTTTCATTATCAATTCACTACTAGCAATACATTTGCATCACTTAACATACAATGAAACTAATCACATTAACAAAAGGAGATATCACAGAGCTTAACCGAATTTACGAAATACAATGCACAAACTAATCAATGAAAGAACATTCAAGGAAATCATCAAAGAATGTAGCAGGAATCATTATCATCTACCAAACAACTACTCAGCGACTAGCAATAAGCATTTTAATAATAAGCATTTTAAGACAAACAACCTACTTAACAACTAGCAGTAAATATTTTAAGAACACTAACACTAAACTTACGCACACACTTGTGGTGTAGGGCCTCAATGGCCAAAGCACCCCTATTTTCTTACCTCAATTCTTTAATGCAAGGCTGGTGCTATATTCTTATCCTCTTCATCTTTTTGACACCTTCACAATCAAAACATTTCATTATCAATGTGCATAACACTATCCAAATATAGCATTTCCATATATTTCAATATTCAAAGTCCCGATCTAACATATTTGAAATCCAACAAAGGCATCATCACAACAATTCCCATCCAGATCTATTTCCTTCAACATTTCCCACAACCCAATATTTCTTTTTTTACTAATCATTTATGAAAAGTCAAATACCCATTTACATAGTTAAAAGCATAACTCAACAAGTTATTACTCTAATAAAATTACCCTTCCTATCATAAAAAGGGCATACATAACATCTCTTTAATACCACACGACTTCCCCTTTTATTGACCACAAAACAATCAAATCTAACAATTGAGTATCACAATTAATATTCAGACTCCAAACTGCAACTTAGCAATAATTATCGAGGGCAGCACAACCAATATTATTTTCTACATATTATTGATTCCAAAGAGCAAATTACTCATCCCTTAATATCAAGACCAATTCTAATTTATTGACATTTCAAGAATTACAGGACATGGAATCAATTCATTGAATCAACGTAACCTCAACTCATTATCCAGAAACATGTCCAGAATAAGAAATCAAGCATCACAGACAACAACTAAAAAATGATAGAATCTCACCAATAATTTGAGAGCAATTCCTCTCAATAGTCCAACACCTCTCGGCGTCCTTCAGAGATCTCCAGAGGGCTCCTCTTCCAAATCATCATCCCTGTCAACTTCCTCTAATATTTCCACAACAGTTACCATCAAACCAAGGAAAAGGAACACTCCAGAGACTAACAAATACCACAAATAGAATTCAAGGATAGAGAAATTGGAGAATAACTCACCAACAGCCAAGATGAAACTCTCGGCCAACCACAACTCCAGAGAACCCCCTCCTCCTTCTCCAATCTCGGTTCTAGCTCCCAGAGAGCTTCCAACTCCTACCTCCATTTCCTTCCTTCACAACTTCCATCTCCCCCCATCACACCTCTGCATATCACCACTAAAGAGGGGACACTCTCTGCCAATGTCCAGGGGTAGAGAGTGACATTCACCCAGCACGCCCGACCAACCACTGGAGATTTTTCAGAGTGCACACCACGTTGATTCCACACTGGAAGAGCACTAGCTTGGGCCGAATTGCAACCCAACCTAGTAGCTCCACCCGGCCCATCCAACCTGGCCCAACGGCCCACCTGAAAATCTGGCCAAAAGCCGGAATCGCTCCTACCGACGGAAAGCAGCACCACAACACCTCCAATTGACTACCAAACCAGGAGAAATGCAAAGAAGAAGAGGAACTCGACTACAAGTACCTCAAATCATTGCCGAAACACGGCCCTCGACCGAAGCTCCGATTTGTCTGGCACCGTTTGCAGGATAGCGTCGCTAGCGCACAACGCAGCTCACTCCAGGCCGGACTACGCCTCACTGTCGAGCTCTCCTCCTTCGCCCACGTCCCCGATAGTCACTCTGTCTCCCGCATTCTCCCTCAGCATTCTCTCTCTCCCTCTTGTTCTTCTCTCTTCGGGCTCGGTTGCTTGAATGGCCAAAGGCCAATGAAGGCCTTTCTTTTTTTTTTTTTATTATTTTAAATCTCATTTAAATCTTATATATAACTGTTAAATATTTGTACCACGTGTTAATCGACCCAATTTGAAGTTCTTGACTTATTCCAAATGTCGTTAAAGGATTACCACAGATCCGATTTAAATTTCTTAATTTCATTTCCTAAATTGATTTCTATTGATTAATCCTCCAATAAATTCTCTTAAATTATAACTGCACGGTTACATCCTTGGTAAAACCCTGATAACCATACAATTAATCTAAAATTCTCAAATTATACTCCAATTATATTTATTAAATTCTGATAAAAAGTCGGGGTGTTACAAGATGTGAACAAATGGCTACAGCCTTTTGTTTTGGAGAAGGAGACCCGAACAACAGAATGAAAGAGAGTGAGAGAGAAGAGAGCATCAATCGGGCGAGACGGGAGACAACGAGCGTCGAGCGACAACTGGCGATCGACGAGCGACGGGAGGCATCGACGTGGGCGAGGCTCTGGCGTACGGTGTTGGATCGACGACGACGTGCGTCGCAAGAGTGACGTAGTGCAGCTTCGGGACTTCCGCAGATCTCGATTTTCGGCGATAAAAAAGAGGTATGTCTGTTGGGTTTCCTCCTCTTTCACGTTTGAGGATGTTTGTTGGCAATGGTTGGAGAGTGTTGCAGGGATGGTGGCTGACGTTGATGTCGAGCAAGCAGGGGAGCTATGGTCCAAGCTGGAAAATGACAGTGTTTTAACATGGGGAACACACTCTGAAGCTTGGCAGTGAGGTGGTCAGGCATGCCCAAGGACGTCGCTCTCTGCCTCCTAAGGATTGGTAGAGAGTGTCTGTTCATTATACATAGAAGAGACAGAGAAAGAGAAACGAATTTGCTGAATGGAATGGATGGTCGAGAGCTCCAGGTGAGTTTTCTTCTCGGCTAGTTGGATTTGTGGCTTCTGTTCTTGACTGGGTCTGTTGATTTTCATAGGTTCTGTGATGGAAAGGAAATTGAATAGTGCTCCTATTTTTCCACAGTTTAAATGGAATTAAATATTTGTTTCCTGTTTTGGTGTTGTTGAATTGAGGGTATATAATCGTGGGGGAGTGATGTTCAAATTGTTGTTATCATTGATATTTGGTTCATAGACAGGGGTAAATGTGTATTATGTTTGTGACTGTCATTGATGATAAAGACCAAGGACATCTTAGGAAAAGCAGTGTTATTAGTGCTCCATGGACCGAGGGTTGTAGTTATTTTCATGGTTTTCTCAAGATTTAATGTCCACTCTTTTAGGATAACATATTGTTCTCTGGTCAAATATGTACATTGGAAATTGTTGTTCGATGTTATTTTTAGAGGTCATGTAACATGTTGCTGTGCTAATTACTTTAAAGTTTGTGGATGTGCTGTTGAGTGTTTAGAATGTCATGCTTAATGAACAAGGATATAGTTACTCTGTTCACTATTGTTCATGAATTGAGGATTAGATAATTAGAGCTTAGGTTTTGACGAGGTCAATTTTAGGACTGAAGAACGGGATGATGTCCGTTGAGTAAATTACAGTGCGAGAATACATGTCGAGGGATTTTTTGTCTACAGTGTTGATGCATTGTTAGGTTACCGAATGATAAAGTTTGAATATTTTTGTTGGGATTCTTAGATGAGACATATATATGACAATTGGGCCCCTAGATCGGTATAGGACCTTTTGATATGTTTATTGAGACTCATTGACAAGAGCGATTGTTCTCTGACATATTGTAGGCTCGGACGAGCTTGAAGACTTCGAGCCAGTACCTACGGTTGTTGTTCCTCCGGATATGAGGAGAGACTGCCGTCGAGGTACTAAAAGGAGAAGAAGGATATCGATTGAGTCCCAATCGGGATAAAATTCAAGGTAAGGAAAATGGGGTGCTTTGGCCATTGAGGCCCTACACCACAAGTATGGGTGTGTGAGTTAGAGTATTGTCCTTAAAATGCTTACTTTTGGATGTTATGCTTACTGCTAGTGTTGGAATTCCCTTGATTGTTCTGGTTGTTACTTCTGTTAAAATGCTTTACCTTGAATGGTGGTGATGGATGTTAACTAACGAATAACAAATGCTTGATGTTGTGCTAGGGTAAACGGTAAATAGGTTGGGTTATCCTGAAATACTACTGCTAACCATTGAATGTTGATAGTGTTACAAATGTTCTATAGATTTCCTTGTTGATATTCCTCTTTATTGTCATGATTTCTAAGTGATGGACTCAATGCCTACTGAATGAAACGTGAACTACTATGATGTGATTTGTTAACTGAACAAACGAAGGAAAAAGGTCTAATGAATTAAGATGCACGAACGTTGTAAGTTATTTTGGATTTTTCATTGTTTTCTCTAAATATGGATTGTGCACTAGATGTTGGATAATACACTTAGCTTGTAAATGTTTATTTCTTGGTTCTGGATAAAAACCTTCTGGTTTTAGTTTATATAAGTTCATTTAGCATGTTTATTGTTGGATTCAATTATCAAGCACACAGTTTCGATGTTGTTAGTAACTAGTCATAAATTAATCAGCATGTTTTATTTATATGTCATAATCTTGCCTATTGGAGAATGATTAAGCATGTCTAACGTTTTAATTATCTTGTACGAAGTTTTAGTAAACCTTAGCATAAAAGCATGTAAATTGGTAAAGGATTCACTGTTAGAAAGAGGCTAAATCACAGTACAAAAATGTGGTTTAATTGTCATCAAAAGCATGTTAAAATATGTAAGTATATTTGATCATCTAGAAGGCACGCTGACTTAACTAAAGAAAGTCATTTGACTCAAACATGTTTACTTAGTCTTATAACTGGAGCATAAAATCAATATAGCTAATTGTTAACCAATCGAGTTAAGTGCAAATCAATCAGTTAATTTAATCCATTGAGCATGTTAATGAACTAA
The DNA here is from genome assembly GCA_022433065.1 of Begonia loranthoides. Classification (NCBI taxonomy): domain Eukaryota; kingdom Viridiplantae; phylum Streptophyta; class Magnoliopsida; order Cucurbitales; family Begoniaceae; genus Begonia; species Begonia loranthoides. Next base: position 26,032 of record JAJTVF010007133.1, read on the forward strand.
GCCTAGTTAAGTAAAGGAAATGACGACTAGAACAATGAACTGAGTAATTAAACTCGAGTGAGCATGTAAATAGTTAGGATAACATGTCTTCTCCTTTGTCATGTGAATGTATGTTTTATAATTGCTTTGTTATTGTCCTTTTGGTATGGTATTCCTTAGCATGTTTTTTTTTTTCATTAAATCAAAGCACGATTAGTTAAGTAAAATAGCAGCATGAAAACAACGTAGGAGTATGTGATAATTGGTTAGAATAATCGCTTAGGAAATATAATGTAGGGAGTATGTAGATGGACTAGGATAATTTACATGTTAATCGATAGTATGTTTTGGATTTCTTTCCGAATGGTATTGTTCTATTAATTCGAGCATGTTTTCCTTGTCTCAAATTCATTGTACTTGTTCACTGTGGTGTGCAGTTAGTTCCTTCTATTATATGTTTTACTTTCCTTATATGTGCTTTCAATTACTTTAAATGCGCACTTCAATTTCTATGAATATTATGTTAGAACGCATCATGCATCACGATAGGTTGAGAGTATGTTTATACATCATGTTAATAGAAACTAATAGGGAGTGCCACGAGGTGGTACGCACACATGCATGAGTGAGGATAAATGATGAAAATGAATGAAACTGTAAGATAATAAAGGCCTCTATAGTCCGGTAGCTTAGCCCAGCACAGATACAAAGAAAAGAATAAGGGAATTGAGGGATGGTGGGGTAAGTACGGATCAGCCAGGTAGACAGGATTAAAAGAATGTTACCTTTCCCTTGTCAAGACTTGCGAGACTGTCTACCCTAGGTGATTGAAGCCGACAAAGATCTATCCTACCGCCATAGATTCTCCTATCTCCAGTTTGAAGTACGAGTAACGAACGAACGACGTAAAGAAAAGTAATAAAATGATAAATGACTAATGAAAGGATTGGATTGGGTGGCCCCCATTCCAAATGAACTAAAGAAAGTCGAAAGCATATTGCATTAAACCTTTTTCCTTACTGGGCCATTAGACTCATGTATTACTTATGGTGTAGGTACAACGATGAACAGATAATAAGTAGATGATAAACACATAATGAAGTAGGGATGAAAGATTTGCACGCGCGAGACTCGGGGTTGGCTAGCCTAAGGGTAAAATGAGAAACAGTTGTAATCACATTAAGTTTTATTGTATTGTACTCCATTGTTTAGATTCCTTTTTAAACAATTTAAATATGCTTCTGCCATGATTTACAAGGGTTTATTTCTTTACGCTTCCGCAAGATTTTAAACAGATGATTTTTATTTTATTATTTACGCTTCCGCATTTTGAAATGGGTTTTCCAAACAAGTTTAAAGAAAGAGTCAGTAGCGATCCGGTCAGACGCGCTCTCATACGATTTGTTTTAAAAAGAAAAATTTTAAATTTCACGCATTTTCAAGGATTTACGAAAATTTGGGTCGTTACAGTAATCACATGCATTATGTAAGCAAGAATGAACAAATGTAATGAATGATTATGTAATGGGAAGTTGAGGGATGGGTGGGTAGTTCAGATCTAGTATGGCAGCTAGGCTACACCCTTACCTTGTCGGGAAAGGGACTAGTTTGCACACATGAGGCTAGAAGCCGATCAAACTATACCATTAGACATGGGTTCCTTCAATTTTTGGCTCGAAGTATGAGTTATGAACGAATGAACGTAATGAAAGATTGGTTTGCGGTGGACCCATTCCAAGTAAACTAAAGAGAGACATAGCATAATGCATATTCCGTTTCTTACTGAGCCTTTAGGCTCAAGTATTACTTGTGGTGTAGGTAATGAAATGATAACACCTAGAGCGGAAGAGGATGCATTTCTCGTGGAGCCTGCAGTTATCCGGATGAACCACGACCCGAGTAGGTGAATGGCCCAAGAAGAAGATAAACGATTTACTTAAATTGTAAGGATTTAATAATAGACAAGAGTTGCATAAACCTTATTTTGATGGTATTTTGTATGATTACTCTTGGAACTCTAAACTTTATTAAAGTAATTAAAAATGTTTCCTCATACTCTGAATATATTTCTTCTCTTCAGTTTTACGTTAAATTTGATATTTGAAAATTTACTAGTTTAAGTAGATAAAAGGAAAAAGAAAATTTTTCTTGAAAATTTAAAAAGAAGAAAATTAAGAAAGAACGGATTTTGATCCGGGGCGTCACATATATACTACATGAATTGCTAAAAAGTTTTAATGAATCAAAAGATAAATATAAATTGTTGAAAAACAAGAAAAACAATTTGATCAAAAAGCTTGCTATTTTGAATAAATCATTTGAAGATCAAATTGTTGAGCTTAAGAGTATAAATGGTGTTTCTAACGCTACCATTAAATCTCTTGAGGTTGAAATTAATGATTTGAAATTGAAAAATGATGATTTGAATTAGATTGTACTTAAATTCACTAATGGTAGTAAAAATTTTAATATGCTCTTAGGTAGGCAAATGGTCACATTTGATAAAGCCAGAATTGGCTATGAACCCTTTGCCAAAAAGAAGAATTATACAAATTTCTTTGTTAGCCTTACCACATGTAATGTATGTGATTGTATAGGGCACAAATCTTTTATTTGTCCATTGAAATTAAGTAGTAATTCTAAATCTAGTTTAAATGCTAAATTTGTGTAGGTTACTAAAGGAACCAAACCTATAACCAATGGACCCAAAAGGGTTTGGGTACCAAAGAAAATTAGTTAATTGTGTTATAGGTTGGAGGTTCTCCCAAGGAGCATAAAGGGTTTGGATAGCGGAATATCCAAATACAAGGGGAGAAACTTCAAGAATATGTCACTAATGCGGTAAATGAAAGTGCTTTTGTAGAAGTTGAAATTTGTATTATCTCTTCAATTAGTATTTTGATGATTGGATTCCAATAATTTGGAAGATTGTTGGATATGAAATTCCTTGATGACTTGAGGTACTCCCTTTTGGATTGAATTTGTATATTGATATAAAAAGGGGGAGAATAATTGTTTGCCTTTTTGAAAATATTTGATTCCTCCCTTGAATTGCATTGAATTATTGATATAAGGGGGAGAACATAGAATTTATTAACTTGTTATAAAATTGTTTGAGTCTTTAAATTTTGATGATTTTGCTTCCACTAGGCTTAAACTTTGGTATTCCCCGTTGGATTGGATTTGCTTTATGATAAAGGGGGAGATAAATGTTTTAAAGACAATTGGTTTGTTTTAATTTTGGAATTCTCCTTTGAATTGAAATTAGTTAATTGATAAAAATGGGAGAGTTAGTTATTAAGAGATAATTGTTTGTGTTATTTTTAATTTTGATAATTATGTTTCTGCTAGGGTTAAACTTTGATAGTTTTTCCTATTGATTTATATTGATCACTGATTTAGGGGAAAAACATAAAAATTGTTTTTGATTTTGGTGATTTGAACATTTTCCCTAAACAATTTGATTTATTGATTTAAAAAGGGTAGAGTTTGTATATTTGATTTCAAATTGGTATCAATAATTTTCTACTGATTTGGAATCTTTCAATTGGTATCAAGCATTGGTTTTAATTTGAACTTTGACAAATTGGTATCATTTCAATGATTGGTATTATTGGACTTATTTTTTTCTCAATTGGTATCATTTATGAAACTATTTTGTTATGGTATCAATGAAATTATTTTTCTCTACAATTGGTATAATCTTTTAAGGAGTTATTTTGGTATCAATTGTTATTTCCCAACTATTTGATTTTGTACATAATGATCGAGGGAGAAAATTTTGTTTTGGTTTAACTTGAATCCATCCATGGATTTTTGACAATTGGTATCTCTTTGTATTTTAAAATTGAATGGTTTTCTAATTTTGTATTTCCTCTTATACGCATATTGATAAGTTTATAGGGCAGAATTTTATTAAATTGTTTTATTATTGCTCTAAGGGGGAGAGCAAATATTTTAATGTGTGGTATATCCCCAATAGTTTGTTTGTGTAATTAACATAGGGAGAGAGATAATTGAATTGATTTTGATGTTTAACTTTGGTATCTCTTTTCGAAATTTCATTTTGAATTTACAATTGGTATCATACTTTGCAAAATTGATTTGATTTTAATTTTAGATTTACATTTGGTATTAATCTTTGAAAAAAAAATTTGTTTTTAATTGTGAATCATCAATTGGTATCCTTTGTTAATTTCTTCTTTCTTCAATTGGTATCACTCTTGAAATTGTCAATTGGTTTATCATTCTTGGTTGAAAAAAATTGGTATCTAATTCTTGAAAATTGAATTGAATTGGTTCTAATTTTAAATTCCCTTCAATGAGTTTATATGCTTCATGACAAAAGGGGAAAATATTTTTTATTGGATAAACTTTTATTGTGGTTGTATTAATTTGGTATCTTATTTTTTTTTTACCACACATTGGATTTGAATGTTTTAATTCCCTCCATTGTTTGCTTTTGGTGAAGATTTTTTTAAGGGGGAAAATGATTTTGTTTTAGGTATAATTTTTAACTTTGATTATGTTTAGACTCCCCTCGCCATGGAATTCTTTTTTATTATGACAAAAATGGGGAGAGTTATATAAGTTGTTATATATAAATAATGAATGGAAGAGAAGATTTATATATGTTGTTAAAAGGGGAGAATGGTATATGAATGTTATAGCATGATTGCATGAACTTAAAGGTTGAGATATTGCATGACTTAAAGGGAAGAAATCTAATATGCAACAATACATGCACATGCTTAGATTCAGGTATAATCAACTTATTGAATTTTGTCATCATCAAAAAGGGGGAGATTGTTAGCCTTTTTGATAAGCGATGTTTTATTTTGATGATGACTTCATGTTGTCTAATTTAATGAAATTAATAAGTTCATTATTGTATGTTTATTGATAATGTGCTTAACGTTTTATTTATTATATTTATATTTGTATTTATTGAAAATACTCTGGAAATGAGTATTATTAATGTTCTAACATGTTTACCTAAGTTCATGTATGGAAAATGTATCATTGTGGGACTTAGAACATTTAAAAGGAATGAAGTGAAATTTTTGTGGACGGGTTGCGGACGAGGAAAGCGACCAAATTGGGTTTAGGTCTTTCGGTCACAATGTAGTTGAGAGTAGCGGCCGAGAGATGCTATAAAATTGTATGGAGTTTAGCTTCTATACTTTAGCGTGATTTTTTGGACGCAACGTGGTCGAGGATGCGGACGAGTTGTTCGACCAAAAATCTCAGACTTTGAATCTGTCATTTTTGTGCTTTTTGCAGATGAGACGCAGTCAACGTTTTCAAACGAGGAACGCGACCAAATGAACAAAACTGGAACTCCAAAGGATTTTCGGACATGAAGTGGTCGAGTTTGCTGTCGAGGAATGCGACTGAAAAAGTCTAGAAATGCGTAACAGTCATCTTCCAACAGATAGTTTTTAACGGTAATATTTCTAACGGCTGGAAGTGGTCGACCGAAATTGAGTGATCGACCAAATTCAAGACTCAATTCTAATACATTATGAGCATTGTAAATTCTACTCTCCCTAACCCCAAACTTGAGTAATCAATTTGGGAGAGTTTTGATTAGTTTAGATTGTTAGCTTTATCTTCCAAACTATTGTACAAAATTGTAAATGGTGATGCCTACTAATTCATCATATAAGGGTGACGTCCCGTAGTAGTCAATGGCTTGATTGAACGCCCGTAAATTCAATCAAAGGGTGACGCCCCGTAATAGTCAAAGGTTAACGACCTGTTAATAGTTAAGGGTGATGCCCCATTTAATAGTCATTGTGTAACGGTTTAATTAGCACCCCTAAGTCAATTGATTAGTGGATCTCCAAGTGAAATCTTGGAGCGTGGACGTAGGCGGGTTGCCGAACCGCATAAACAAATTTTTGTGCACTCTCTTACCCTTTACTCTTTATTTTATTACATATATTTGTAATTGTTTATTTAATTGTATGCGGTAAATCACATAGGGTTTAGAGAAATCAATTATTGCATGAAAATGTTAGAACTCTATATTCACTCCCCCCCCCCCTCCTCTATAGGCGTGCATAGGGACTGACAACCATTGTTATATTTTTTGGTCGACTTACTCGACCGCCCTATCTATCGATCTGTTGATTGCATCACCTAAAAACATGCACCTTTGGTTGATCATATTATACTTCAATACTCCAACACTTAAGCAACATATTTTTCAAGTTATATTCTAATCCCCTTCCGCTAGTGCATTAGATACTTTGCTTCCTGTTTTCATTTTCAAGGAGGCGATGAGTACCACATCACTACTCTCATCATCCCAAAACAAGAATCAACAAAAAACACGATGAGAGTTGCGTTCTGTTCAATTAAGTAGTTCAAAAGATTTTATTTTATTATTCATCCTTGCGTTCTTTGTATGCAATATAATATGTTGAACGAAGAAGAATATTTCGTCGTTCAAATGGAAAGATCACTTATTACGCTAGGATGGATTCGTGTAAGTAAACTTCTTGATTTTTTTTGTACTTCATGTTTGAATAGTTCTAACGCATGGTTTACTTTTTAGACACTCATCTTAATCATGTTTTCTATCATCCATTGACTTGCACACTCACTACTCATACCAGGCCTTGCGGCAAGAAGCAATTGCAATTTTCGTGGAGCCAACAAATAAAGTGAGGTATATCTTTTCACTTGTGTAGATTAATATTGCTTTCTACTTATGTGTTGATTTTTCCCTTTCCATTTCAACCCGCACTACATATTTTGTTGTACCATTGGGGTTTAGGATTGCTCCAAAATTATAGGGAAACTAGCTTCCATCCTCTCGCAAGTCTACAAGATGGGGCTTCCTTGTACGATAAATGTTCCCATGTATACATAGATCCCACTTGCACGTTCATGGTCGTCGATTTACAAAGGAAATCTCACTACAACGCACTAACGTAGGTAGTTGATTTGTAGGAATATTAGTTAATTGTCAACTAAAGTTCATATTCAAATGATGGATTAGTATCAATGTTCTCATTTCCCTGTGCAACTTTCTTTTTGGTCTCGAAAGCTGCATGATTGTTTTTCATGCATTTAAAGAGAGCAAGAGATAAGGGAGGAAAAGAGAATATCTAATCTGCACTTAAACATTCAAAGAAAGAGAAAGAGAGAGAGAAAGAGGAATATAATAATAAGAGTGTATAAGGAAGAAATATTTTAGTTCCAATTCTACGATTGCAAATAAAAAGGATAACATGTCAATTACAACAAGGTAAAATGAAGAAAATATGCATTGCAACGTAGTCAAGACCAACATGTCCATTAAAACAACTCATCCTTTGTAGTAGCCTCTCATATATGTGGACCTTGCACGACATACTCCAGTCGACCGCACCCTACTATTTTGCTCTCTATAGTAAATTGGTCGACCTCTAAGTCGACATGTACTCCTTGTTTTGCACATTTTCAATCTTCTAAGTCCTAATAATCAACCTATAAGCTACATGGACTTAGAAAAACATATTAGTAAAGATTAATCCCCTTGTTAGAGGGTATTTCCAATAAGGAACATATCTAAACATAATGATAAACATATAAATCTCATTCAATTCATAAACAACTTATCAACAAATAAATCACTCATCATCAAAACAAATAAGCCTAAAGTCTCTTAGGCTAACAATCTC
>JAJTVF010007160.1:0-11374 GCA_022433065.1 Begonia loranthoides
AGAGAGAGAGAGAGATAGAGTATGACTTTTGAGAGAGAGAGAGAGAGAGAGTATTACCTGTGTGAGAGAGAATAGAGTATTACCTAAGAGAAAGAGAGAGAGAGACTATTACTTGAAAGAGAGAGTGAGAGACTATTACTTTAGAGATAGTATTACCTGTGAGAGAGAAAGAGTATTACCTGAGAGTGAGAGACACAATATTACCAGTGAGAGAGATATAGAGAGAGAAAGTATTACCTGTGAGAGAGAGAGAGAGAATGACCCAAATGAGAGAGAGAGTATTACCTGAGAGAGAGATAGAGTATTACCAGTGAGAGAGAGAGAGTATTACCTCTAAGGGAGAGAGCTTGTATTACTTGTGAGAGAGTGAGAGATAGTATTACCTATGAAAGAGGGAGAGAGATAGAGTATTACCTATGAGAGAGAGAGAGAGAGTATTACATGTGAGAGGAAGAGAGAGAGAGTATTACCTGAGATAGAGAGAGTATTAGCTTCGAGAGAGAGAGATTATCACCTTAGAAAGAGAAAGAAAAAAAGAGAGAGAGAGAGTAACACCTTTGCGAGACACAGAGAGAGACAGTATTACTTGTAAGAGAGAGAGAGAGAGAGAGTATTACTTGTGAGAGAGAGTATTACTTGAGAGAGAGAGAGTATTACCTTTGAGAGAGAGATAGAGAAAGAGAAAGAGAAAGAGAGCTTTACCTGAGGGAGGGGAGGGGGAGGGAGGGAGGGAGAGTATTACCAGAGAGAGAGACTATTACCTAAGAGAGAGAGAAAGTTTTACCTGTGAGAGAGAGAGAGTATTACCTGAAGTGAGAGACACAATATTACCTGTGAGAGAGATAGAGAGAGAGAGAGAGAGTATTACCTAAGAAAGAGAGAAAAAGAGTATAACCGGAAAGAGAGAGGTGAGTATAACCAGAGAGATAGAGAGAGTATCACTTGAGAGAGAGAGAGAGAGTTAGAGTATTACCTGAGAGAGAGAGAGAGAGTATTACCTGAGAGATAGAGAAAGTATTAACTGACAGAAAGAGAGAGAGAGAGAGAGAGAGAGAGAGTATTACCTGAGAGAGAGAGATAGTATTACATGAGAGAGACAGTCTTACCTGAGAGAGAGAGATTGAGAGAGAAAGAGAGAAAGAGAGAGAGTATTGAGAGAGAATGAGAGAGGCAGAGAGAATTGAGAGAGAGAAAGAGAGAGAGAGAGAGAGTGAGTATTGAGAGAGAATGAGAGAGAGAGAGAGTATTACCTAAGAGAGAGAGAGAGAGTATTGATAGAGAAAGAGTGAGTATTACTTGAGAGAGAGAAGATATTGATAGAGAGAGAGTCTTGAGGGAGAGAGAGAGTGTATTATCTAAGAGAGAGAGAGAAAGAGAGAGGGAGAGTATGAAGAGAGAGAGAGAGAGTATTGAGAGAGAGAGAAAGAGACACAGTATTGAGAGAGAGAGAGTATTGAGATAGGGAGAGAGTATTGAGAGAGAGAGACAGTATTACCTGAGAAGAGAGAGAGATAGAGTATTAAGAGAGAGAGAGATTATTACTTGTGTGAGAGAGAGAGTATTACCTAAGAGAGAAAGGGAGAGAGTATTACCTGAGAGAGAGAGTATTGATAGAGAGAGTATTGAGAGAAAGAGAGAGTGTATTACCTAAGAGAGAGCGAAAGAGAGAGAGAGAGTATTGAGAGAGAGAGAGAGTATTTAGATGGAGAGAGAGAGTATTGAGAGAGAGAGAGAGTATTACCTAAGAGAGAGATAGAGTATTGAGAGAGAGAGAGTATTACCTAAGAGAGAGATAAAGAGAGTATTGAGAGAGAGAGATAGAGAGAGAGAGAGTATTAACTGAGAGAAAGAGAGAGAGTATTACCTGAGAGAGAATATTACCTGAGAGAGTGAGATTATTAACTGAGAGAGAGAGAGAGTATTACCTGTTAGAGAGAGAGTATTACCTGTGAGAGAGAGAGAGATAGATCATTACTTGAGAGTGTATTACTTGAGAGAGAAAGAGAGAGAGAGAGAGAGCGAGAGCGAGATTATTACCTAAGAGAGAGTATTACCTGAGAGAGAGAAAGAGAGCGAGAGTATTAATTGAGAGAGAGAGAGAGAGAATTACTTGAGAGAGAGAAAGAGTAGTACTTGAGAAAGAGAGTATTACCTAAGAGAGAGAGATAGAGTATTACCAAATAGAGAGAGAGAGAGAGTATTACCTGGGAGTGTTAGTGTGATTGGTGTGTCAAAACCTATTATACTTGATCAATTCAATACGAAATACAATGACACACTGTTCAAGAGTACTTGTTTCTATCATATGGTAGTCCAAACACAATTGTTTTTTTTTTTTTTTTGGAGGAGGAAAACATAGAATAACTTTAACAAACAAATACTAGATAACATACATCTATAATAGTGATGAATATCTGAGAGCAGAACATGTCTAACTGAGGCAGCATCAACAGTCAAGGTCAACCTAACAGCCAAGTCTTCTCTTGAGAGCGTTTCGACCTAAACTATTTTGAGACAATAATTTTAAGCAATTTAATTTCCAAAAGAATATTGTAAGGAATAGACCAACTAAAGGTTGCATTCCCATCTATTTTAAAGAAGTGAGATATTGATATTTTCAAACAACCTAAGAAACAACGAAGTCAACAAAATGGGCAATGCTAGGTTCATGAGGGCCATCACGAATTCCTATTAGCACATACCGTTTCAACAAAAATGCTAGAGTCCAGGCAACACTGCACAGACAATAAATATAACTTCCAAATCATCATCTCTTCTTTTGTGCACATCCTCATCAAAAATTAAAAATTACCATGACAATAATAAGCAAAGTAAACTTGTACCAAATAATAAGGGTGGAAATCAATTCGGTTCGAATCGGGTAACCGAATCAAACCGAGTATTTTTAGTTAGTTCGGTTCGAATTTGATAATGACAATATTTTGTGTTAAAACCAAATCGAACTGAACGGTTCAGTTTGATTGTCGGTTTTAAGTGGAATGAACCAAGAAAACCGAATCAGAACCAATCAAACTGACCATATTAAAAAAAAAATTTAAAAACCAAAGTTGTGCAGTGTGTGCCCTATCCAATGTGCCCTACACAGACTAGTTCGTTTTCGTTTCGGTCGAAAATCTAAATCATAGTGACTTTATATAGCAATTAATTAAGAATAATGAGACTAGAAAATGGCTAGCTTCAGACACTTACCTTTCTTCAAGCCTGAAGGCTTCGCAAGCAACAGAGCATTAACAAAAGCACAATATTTTTCCGTGAAGAATCCACAGTGTAACTCGCCTGCAGATAACATTAACAACAATACAGACGGATTGAAGTTCATGAAAGTTGCATTGCATTCATCAAATACATCTTAACTTTAATGTCTTAATACGTTTTTGAATAAACAACATGATAACCACAAAATAGTATAATATGTTTGCAATTGATTACTTGCAATTTCCTAGTTAGATGATAAACAACATGATAAGTACTTTTAAAATAAAGTAAATTTTAAACACAACAAATTTAAAATTATAAGCTAGCAATATACACAAAATAGAAGGCAGGAAGTATGAGATTGAAAGAGAGACTAGTGCATTTAAGGTATTATAAACTCACATAAAAAAATAAAGATTTTTCAAAGGAAAAAAAACAAAAACAATTATAATCTAAGTAAGAAAACCGGATCAGTATGAAATGAAATATGCATCAATATAAAAAGTATTTAGATATTACCTATGTAGAGCCCGCACTTTCTGTACATTATCAGGATGACCATCTGTAGGAGTGAGGATTGTCTGGTCACCTTCCATAATTCCTTGGCAGGTAAGTAAAGTTGCATGTCCCAATCACAACTCGTCTTTGATTCTCTCCAGAATATTTTCTCTAAATCATTATACTCTTTCTAAGAAATGGCACATTAACAAACCAACAGACTGGATAAAACACCAAAAAAAAAGTCATAAAACCATATAATATCCAACATCGGGAAAATTGAAGAAGGATGCATTCGGTTGAGTATATAAGAAAATGATAAATTTACCAATATGCCAAGACTTACCATGGATAATCTCTCACAATTAACTGCACGTTGGGTATGCTTGCATAAGCATAGCTTATGGAACCAAGATTGTGAGTGTGCAAAAACCAGGGCTTTAGATGACAACTCTGAGAACTGTACAACGTCGTTCAATAATGAGATCACAAATTTTTTTCAATCAAAATCAAATTAAGTAACATCAGCGTAGATCTGTCTCAAGAAGATACTAAATAATTGAAATATAGCATTGATCAGTGGGAAGAGATCTAACCACAAGCAAACAACAAAATGGAGAAATCGAAAACAAAAACCGACTTATGATGGAAAAAATCCAGGGAAAAATCAACAGAACGAAGAAAACGACAGTATCGTTTCAATTGTATCGTTTTCATTTCGTTCTTACAAAATTTTACAAGATTTCTATCCAAATTATGGAAATTTTAAGTAAAAAAGGAAAAATAATGCAAACTGATATAAGTGAAAAAAATAGCTTGAAGAATAGTTAACTTTTACTCATAAATTCAGTTTACCAAACTGGAAATTATATTGTAAATATATACAAACGTACCTAGCATAAATTATTTAGATATGGTTTTTGATAATTACCTGTGTTAGTAAACTTGAAGACAAACGATGTGTCAATCGCTCTTGCATAATCTACCTTGAGTGTTATGGGCAAGAATATATAAGTAAACCAACAACCAAAGAAAATTGAATGTTTCAAACAAGACAACAAGAGTTAGAACTCAATTATTAAATGACATAAATATGTTCAATGCCTTAAGTACCTTGCAGGTCATTGTTCATACTGTGACATTCCAAATAGTCCTCTTCTCCAAAGTCCAAGAGCTAATATATTTCTAAATTTGATACGATTTTTTCATTTTTTTGGATAAGTAGAGCGTCTTCCATGCAATACAAGGTCAAAAGTTTGTTTAATTAACAAAATTTTTAGATGAAAGAAATTATACCTGTACATTAACAAATGAACAAGTAACGTTACAGTAATCCCACTTCTGTAGCCTATAACCGCTCTGCAAAGCTTGACATATTCATCAATTTTTAACTGAAATTAAACTAGTAAAAAGAAATGACATTAAAAAGAACAGAGATAATTGTATTTATAATGATTTCTCATGAATTATAAGATTGTACTTATAAATCTTGATCAACCACAGGCTTTCACTAAAGCATCAATACAATCTTCATAGAACCATCTCACAATCAACTACGACCATTGAATTTGATCTTAGTGTTTTGGACTTGTTACTGAGCTTCGTAACAACCCATCCTTACACAACAAATTCCACAAATTTTCTGCAATGGAACATAATGCTTGAAAGACAACATATATAATTGCAACATATTTTCAATAAGTAAAACAATTCTTGAATACGTATGAATAAGAATCAAGTTTTATAAAAACAAAGAAAAGATACCACTCTTATAAGGAACTAACCACAAAGTTTATAATTTGTTGTCAAAGAATGTGAAAGCTTGAACAAAGACGGACTCTATTTTTTTAAATACAATATTTTTTGAAAACTTGAAAATGAATTTTAAAAATATGACATGACACCAATAGAGATACCTTAAGGATCTTAAAAGAATTTGTATTACTCTCAAATTTCAGACATAAAAAAATTAAATAACAAGAAAATATCTTTTAAAGAGATCAAACTGGCAAAAACAAAAAAATAAAACCACAAAATACAAATGCAATCACACGACTTCATTAAATACGAAATGAAAAGTGAATAGAAGTTGCAACAGCTGAACTTTTCATAAGATGAGAAAGAGTAATTAGATGCGTATTGGGAGTGTTTCAATGTTAAACAGACCAGCACATGCACAATGGTGATAATAATTTAACATGACTTACAAGAAATAAACATATAAATTTAAAGAGCACCACAATTTTAAAAAAGATATAGTATCTAAACTGAAAAATAAAAAAGAAACAATGATACAGTTGATCATTGAACAATGAACGTATACAAATCAATCACGCATATTCAAAATGGAGAGATAGTCAATATGGGTAGCTTAGATTTTGGAAGCAAATGCAAATGACATATAAATTACTCCATCATAAATTTGTGTATAAGGGCATAAATCTCATTTAAAAATTAATGTCAATTAAACTTATATAGGTGGTTCATTATAAGGAGATCTCTTAAGAAACTTAGCGACCAAATTGCGTTGCGTGTGGCACTAAATCACCTTGTTGAAAAATTGAGAACATATAGACAATCAATCTCATTTGAATATAAAAATAAAAGTGAAATAAGACTCATTGCTAATAGGAAACAACCCTTATTCTGTTACCTACGAATCATCTTCCTTCGTAAATGTCTTGAGAAAAGTGAGAATAACATCATTGAACCTCTTACTGGGATCACTCAAGCTAGCACCTAATTTTTTTATCATAAGAGTTAAGAAATTCCTTTCAATCTCCTTTATGGCATCTCATACCTCATTTTTGGGAGAGCTTGACAATTTCAACAAGAACCTGCCTCTAAAAAAGATGAAAAATCAGTTAGATCCATTTAAACAAACAAAGAAGATGCAATTGAAACAGGAGTAATTGGTCAAGTTAAGCGAGAGTGAGTTAGTAGTAGATTGAAGAGAAGAGCATACCTTCTTCTCTACCACGCCAATTTTCTCGTCCATGATGAACTTGGAGATTAAGTCTGAACTTGAGGACGAACAACTTTCAATGTTTTATGTTTTAAGTCAAGAGGAAAATGATATATTTGACTTTTCATAGACATGGTGTTAATTTTTAAGATAAAATATATTTTTCCAGCATGTTTAGAGTTGATTTAAATCTCTATCCCTTTAATTTTCTTACTAAAGTTTTTATACATATATTATTGTCATTAAATAGCTATTCTGACTCTATGAATCGTGGAAAATGTCAAGTTGTTTAACATGTTTTGTTAGTAAAAGGACATTCAAAGTAATTTCTCTCCAATTAAAATGCAAAAATCTCAATGTAATCCTCAATTATTTTTCAATTTACTTAAAAACTAATATTTTTAACTAATTAAAACTATAATCATAAAACCCCGCGACAATAATAGTTTTAATTAATTAGTCAATAACATGCAAAAGACTTTAACTAATTACACCTACTGTCACAATAATCAATAGTTTAAAAGTTAAATGATCGCTACCTCAAACTTTTATTGTTAACAAATATTAAATTTTGCGACATATTAATTACATCTAAACCTCAAATGCTAAATAAACTAATTATCTAAGCAAAAGTAAATGCTCAATTATAACATATTTAAATAACTAGCAAACCTATGACCAATGAATTTCAATAAAGATTCCTTGCTCCTCCATGTGATCTCCTTATTTCATTTGTTTGTATGCTCGTACGCTACTGAATGATTACAATCTAACTTCACACGATACAGGGTTATCTAATAACAAATTGTACTTTGATAGCCTAAAATCTATTATGGATCATTTGCAAAGTGATTGTTATTTTTGGAAAGAAATTTAATGCAATTTCAAGTTAATGGAAACTCTAAAGCCTTGTGAAACTAAAATCTCCCTTGTACCAATTAGTGGAACTTCAACATTTAATAAAACCGAAATATTTTTTGAACCAAATATGAAATAATCAACTTTTCTTATTTTTAGTAACCTACTTATATTACAAGGAGAAATTTAATGAAGAATAATTGATGCAGAATATAAATTACCAATTATCACCACAATATAAATGATCTACGTGAAACAACACAAAAATCACCTATACCATTTTAACTCCAAAAACTGCCAACAAATTTACCAATCAACAAATCATATCTATTTATGAAAATCACTAACCACCTAGGTCTAACAGACTAGATATCTATCGAGTTAAAAAAAAAAGTAAATTGAACCCAAAAAGTCTCTTTTTGTTTAAACTTTTACCAATTTTGTCAACTAAAAGTCTCTTTGTGATAATTAACAATTAATGTTTTTCTTTTCAACATCTAGTCATTGAAGACGTCAAAATTGAGTTAAAAAGTCTTCACATTGCAATATTTTGCAGTGGTTGTGGAGAAGCCTCTAATCGTGAGAACAAATTTCACTTGTTCTTGTGTTTGGTGGTTTGTTCTTCCATTTTGTCTTGACAGGTTAACAATTTTGGTGTTATTTGTTTGATCGTTAGATGTCTAGTGGATTAGTTCTAGACTGCGAGAGGTTTTAGTGGATTAGATGATATATTGATTGGATTGGTGAATAATGGTGCATATTTTTGTTGATGTTCGTATTTATTGGTGTTTTTGTGTTGAAGACCATGGCTTTTACTTGTGTCTTGAAATCTGTTGGCATATAAGGAGAATTTTTTGCTTCAGATGCTAGTAACAGAAAGATGATTAAGAAATTTATATGTTTCTCAAATAATTCAACCTAAGAAAATAATGACACGATGAACCAAAACTTGAAGAAAAATGAGGATAGTCTAATTTAGAATATGGAAAAATAAGAATAGTACGACCTAGATTACGAAACCAGCCAAGAAAGAAGGGGAAATGTCAATTACATAGCAAAGAACGGTTTTAATCTTAAAATACAGTAAAATAGGAAGCAAAAAATGGTGAAAATTTTACCTGGAGTTCGGAGAGATGAGCGACGACTAAAAATAAAAAAACGATTGCTAGGGCAAGGCCGCAGGGGAAGAATCGGCATAGGCTGAGGGTCGACTTGACTGGAGGAGACCAAGTCACCGAGGGTAGGGCGACGACAGAGGAGCGAAGGGAAGCGAGGCCGAGGGCAGTACAAGGGCAAGGCCGCAGGGGAAGAATCAGTGACTGTCAAGTGTCGACTTGACTGAGGAGACCAAGTCGCCGAGGTAGGGAGACGGCAGAGGAGCGCAGGGAAGCGAGGCCAACAGCTGGGGAGACTATAACTTTTGAAAATGGGAATTTTCCCATGAATAAAGGAACGTTGGAACTTTTCAAATTGCA
The DNA here is from genome assembly GCA_022433065.1 of Begonia loranthoides. NCBI lineage: Eukaryota > Viridiplantae > Streptophyta > Magnoliopsida > Cucurbitales > Begoniaceae > Begonia > Begonia loranthoides. The sequence goes on from JAJTVF010007160.1 coordinate 9,013, forward strand.
AATCTGCCCTTGACTCATCCTCCATAAACAAACATTTTTACGCTTCATAGGTGGCAGGAGCCACGCAACATACTACTAATTAACATTTCATTTTTAGTATATCCAATTCAAAATATATCATGTCAATGTAAGTAGAAAATCAAATTTATTGCTTTGGCCATAATAATGTCTTTTTTTTTTTTTTTTAATTTTGAATTGTCAAACATGATGAACAAATAATTATTACACGTAATGAAAAATCTTGCATTATATTTAAATTTATTACCGGAAGTTCTTCATTGAATGTATGATTATTCCAAACTCTTCATATACACTGACTTTTGCTTTAAATAAACAAAAAGGTGGCTAATAAAAAAATAACCCTAAATATTACTCACAGTCAAAAACAATTTTGGAAACCTAAACAGTGGAGAACCTACCTTAAAAAACCTGGAGAAATGATTACCCGAGAGCTAAGAGAGGAAACCCCTTCATCTATGGGGTGCTCAGGTGATTAGTGTTTCAACATAAACTCTAGTACTTAAATACTAATAACCAAAGAACTTCAAGGGAGAAAATCTCCTAAAATCGTATCTAAATATTATATTTTTATAAACAATCTAAATACTCAAATAAGGGTTAAAATAGTAATTAACGTTTACAAAACATGTTTTCCGTTAAACCCTTACAAAATAGCTTCCTCTTTCTTCACTTGATACCATGCTACTTGTAACAACCCGATCCTAATTTCCGGTTAAAACGATGTAATTGTTTTGTTAAGAATAAAATGGGTTAATACATCGTTCAATGGACGTTATGTTGCGACGTATACCATCGTAGGCGTTTAAAATGGGTAAGATTCAGAAGAAAATATGAAAAATGATGAATTTATAAGCGTTGCGGACGACTAGTCGCTGGACGCGGATGATGCGAACGACAGAGTTGGAGTCCGCATTGAATCTGTTTAATCTCGGAGCATCTGGACGATACATACGGACGATGCGGACAAGGGATTTAGCGTCCGCATTGAATCTGTTTAAATTTGATTCACGCGGACGCCACCTTGCGGATGACCAATGGCGTCCGCAACTCAATTTCGGACGGTAAGGATGCATGTTTAGGACGCTGTTTCTGTGTGATTTTTGGTCTTGCGGACGATGCAGACGACTGTACGGCGTCCACACCAATCCGAAAGACATCAGATCTGCGAAATAAAAAGAAATAAAAGTCAGGAAACAACGATGGGTTTTGATATTTAGCGAGTTAATTCTCGCTCGAAAGTCTCCATATCTGCTGCGTAGCCCGTCAAGCAGCCACCCTCCAGCACGTTTTGTCTCCCCTTGTCGTCTAGGTAAGTCTTCTCTTCTATTTAACCACTCTCCTTCCATTATGCTGCTACGTTTCTGCTGAAGTGAGGAGAGAGTGTTCTGCTGAAGTGTGGGAAGGAACTGCTAAGGGAGTTGCTGTAAGTGAGGATATTCAGGTAAGGTTTGGGTGTGTCTTGGCCATCTAAGCCCTACCCACAAGTGTTATAGTTGTGCTTTGTTGCAAATGGTTATTACTTTTCTGTTTTTGTTGTTATTTTCAGGTATTACTTTAATGAAAACAAATAAGACAGAATGATTAGAGAAGAGAAATGATGAATGTCGAAAGGTCGTTTAGAATGAAAACGAAAGAACGTATAAATGAAAGTATGAATGAGTTTAGTACATGATAGTTTTTACAATGAAAATGGGTCTGCGAAATGCTAGCTACATGCTTTTTGTTTTAATGAGTTTCCTTCCAATTAATGAAAATGTTAGTTTTCTGTGTTCCTTCTAGATCAGCTGCTATTATGTGATGAAATGAAAACATGTGTGAGCATGAGTTGTTTCCTTTCAGTGATATCAACAGCATATTTATCCAATTCTCTACGGAAAATAGTATAACTAAGCTGCTACACGTGTTGTTACAATTAATCGCTCATGTTATGCTTCTGCTAGTCCTGTTTAGTTCGAAAAAGTATGTTTCGTTTTGAGGATCAGTTTATCAACTGCTGAGTTTTTTGACATTCAATTACTTAGACTTGCTGTAATTTTTCTCTATTAGGTTAAAAAGCATGAAATAATGTCTCTTAAAATTGTAATATAATTGACTACTCTTTCTTTTATTTGTAAAGCATGATCGTTTCCTTCATCAATAGAATGTGTTTTGATCATGTAACATGGATAGTTAGTAATATGACTAGTTAAATGCTGGATTTCCTTTCTTGATGAAAAGTTTGGGATGATATTCATTTTCTTCATATTGTATTCATTGTCTATTGTGGATTTACTATTATGGCTCATATATATATATATATATATATATATATATATATATATATATATATATATATATATAT
>JAJTVF010007162.1:0-13188 GCA_022433065.1 Begonia loranthoides
AATAATAGGAAACACAATATAATATTAACTCTCAGATAATAATAAGGAAATATTTATAATTACCTTACTATCCGCTAAGAATTTAACTCAAATTTTATTACAACTATATACAAACTATTGACAGAAGACACTACCTACAACAGTTAGATCTAATGGTTAAAGACCATAATTAAACAATTTTATTTGAATAGTTTGTCTCTCCTAATGACAGTTTTGTTATGCAGGGAAAACAACAGAAGCACATACATATACCAATTATATTGCATAGAATTATCCAACAAATAACAGAACATGCACACAATTCTTTTTGCATCAAACGATGATGCATTTACTATCTTTTTCACCTATATATGTATATTAGATATCAAACAGACAGTATAAGAGCATGAAGACCATCACAAAACCATTATCTAGGAAGAACAGACAATTTACAAAGAGCAACATATTCACAAAATCCTACTCCTGCGATGTAGGTCCTTACGGATAAACCACATGCAATATTCTTTACCTCGTGTGTATCTCTTTTCACCTTCCTCAGTTTTGACCCTTCATCGTGACATAATCCTTCTTTGGAGCTCTCTCTCTCTCTCTCTCTCTCTCTCTCTCTCTCTCTCTCTCTCTCTGTTTCTTTCTATTCAGGTTGTCCCCCGAGAAAAACTTCATCCTACGTCTTTTTATACACACTCTAGAATAACTCCTCAGTTATTTACTGAAGACCAAACGTCTGGTGAGACGTTAGATGACACTTGAGAGCCGAAAGTCGTTCATTCACTGCTTTTGACGATAGAATATCACCTCTAGTCATTTAAAATTTATGGTAGACGATTGATTTAAATGAAGGACGATTGACCACCAGTATACAGATCATCCTCCAATTTTAGTTTTTATTATCTCCCGTCGAATGCATCGGTCGATGGCCCAGGAAGCGATCAGCCACCGAAATCGACCGCCCACAACTTCCTTTATTTTCGTCAAATTTTTCTATAATTTCTTCAATATATATATATATAAATTCTAATATTCAATAAAATTCATATTTTTACTTAATCCAATAATTACACGAATTTAAATACTCGGGGTATTACAACAAAATCACAACTTAGATATAACAAACCAATAATCAAACAAGTAATCTTCAATAATAGTAAAACAGTACATCTCCAAGAATAGCATGATCACATCCTAACATCTAACACAATCTCTTAACAATAATATAACTTATCTAGCATAATAGCCTCGTCTAACAGTGTCCAAATATTGCTCAATTTATGCTATAGTACTCTACCATTATGGTAGCCAAGGAGAACTATCATACTATGAGTTCAACAGTTTATCCAAACAAAAATCGAGAGTAATTCCACAACAGAACAAATAACAATTCCACTAATTCAACCGTTTCTTCAACAAACCAATAATCAAACTAGTAATCTTCAATAATAGTAAAATAGTACATCTCCAAGAATAGCATGATCACATCCTAACATATAACACAATCTCTTAACAACAATATAACTTATCTAGCATAATAGCCTCGTCTAACAGTGTCCCAATATTGCTCAATTTATGCTATAGTACTCTACCATTATGGTAGCCAAGGAGAACTATCATACTATGAGTTCAACAATTTATCCAAACAAAAATCGAGAGTAATTCCACAACAGAACAAATAACAATTCCACTAATTCAACCGTTTCTTCAACTTAGCATTTTATGTTGTTAACAGAGTAATGGTTTATCAAGTATCAAGGAACACTTTTAAACTAATAGTTTTATCTATATTATAACTGAACATGTTCAAGGAAAACATGGAGTAGCACAACATGCAGTAACAAGCGTATGTAATATTTCCAACAATTTATCAATCCAAATCATATCAATATTTCATTCTGTTCATAGCAACAAGCTGTAAACAATAGAGAATTATCTCAACATTTCCTTCTACAACTAAAACCTAAATCCTTAGCAGCAACATATGAACCTACATTCTTAGTACTTCAACAACCCATCACAGCAGCTATTGTGAACTATTCACAGTCAACAGCAGAATGTCTTCAATATAAACAATTCACAGTAGCATAACTCAATTATCAAAACAGTACACAAATCAAACAAAGCACCTACTTCTTGTGATGTAGCCCCGATGGGAAAGGACATGCAAACTTCTTACCTTCATTTGCTAATTTCCTTTCTTGTTGAAGTCCTCTCTTGTTGAAGTCTCTCCCTCACTCAACAAAACAATACTTCTAGAAAATAGAAGAATGTAGGAAACACCAGAATCTCTCTTAACAACGCAGCAACGTTTGAACCTCCATTTTCTACCTAAACCCCTTCGTACATATTCCACAACCTTCAGAGAAAGTCGCTGAGTCGCGACATTCCATATTCTAGACATCTCTTCAATGTCCCAAACATTGGTTAACAATTTCTAGGTGACTTTTTAGTTTTTCAATCAATCAAACCCTTAAGGTGGTCGACCGAAAAAATGTCCAGAAAACATCTCTGTGTAAAATTCTTGAATACCAATCGATCGTCCACTACACAAGATCGACCGTAGCTCAGCTTTTGATGACTGAGATCGACTGCCAAACTCATTTTTCTATAAAGCTTGTCGATCACCGACTACATCACATGATCAACCGCTGCCAAATTTGACACAATCTGTAAAAATTTTCCTTTGGACCAGGTCGATCACCCTCCTGTGGACAATCGACGGGCTCCAAAATGGCTCGCCACTAGACTTTTCACTTCAGTGATCGACCGCTCCACTGTGATCAACCTCCTGCTATATATATATATACTTTAACGCAACATAAACCACTACTCCACCACACCTCTTAATATACATCACATAATCTCTTATTTTACTTCTAATATAATTCATTTTAACTCTAATCATCATCAAATAAATCTCTAACCAACTCCAATAATCATCAACAATCTCATTATTCTCAATAATGTAAACAACTCAGAATTATAATTCACTATATCGAAATATATTTTCCTTGACCAATACCTTAATCATCTAGTTCAACTCCTATTACTCTCAAAATCATCACTTAGGTTTTATGCTTAGCATTATGGAAATCCAAGATATTACAAGTTTGGCTTATGGTTGACCAGCGGTCGACCAGAATCATCTCTGGTGCGATTTCTTCTTAAGAAATGCGCCATTTTTACATTTTTCCCCCAAATAAATGATTACTCTTACGTAGACTCCAAATAAACTAACATAATCCAGAGAGGTCCCTCAGATTTGAGTTTTTAAGCTCGAATCCAAGGCCAAACATTTTATGAAATTCAAACCCTAAATTGGAGGGGCAAAACTTACAATTTGTAAACTGTCTTCGTAGGAGTTGTTTGCCTCTACGTCGTGAACATGAATCCAAGTTTGGAAACTCATGATTCTCCTGTTCTGTCTCTGGCACTCCCCACGTGTGTCGTTGCTCTCGGCCGAAAGAAGACAAGCTGATTCTTATCTTCTCTCTCTTCTTTCTTTAATCTAATTTTTCATTTTCTCTTTTATTTTATTTTATTTAATAATATATATATAAATATATATTATATATTGAATAATCCAATCCAATCTTCGATTTTAATTTCGATTCGCTCCAAACAATACCTGACAACGATCCTTTAACCAAAATAATTTACCAATTCCTCAATTAATTTACCGCTCAGTAATACTCAATTTTACCGAATTTTTACTAATTGATGAAGAATTCGCTCGTGGCTGCTACGCGACAAATCAGATCAAATTTTCAACACCTTAATTGATTTCAACGTGAAAAATTTACATGTGAAATTTATTATTAAAAATTTCATGGGTTTTACACCGCACCTTTCCACGGATACCTCTTGTTATTCGCTAAGCATCACCATCTGTCCACATGTCCAATCCTTTTCCATAGACACCTTTTTAAACCCATAGATCCTTTCTGCGGAGGCCTTTGTTCTGATGCGGGTACTCATTTTTGTTAGTGCCTTTCATCTTCCGACTTCCAGCTTCCTCCCATTGCCCTTTATCTTCCAATTATCAGCCTTTTCATTAGGGGTATACAAAATCGAACCAAATCGGTGAACCGATCCGGTGAACCAAACTGAAATCGACCATTTTGGTTCGGTGCAGATTGATTTTGAACAATCTAGAACCAATTTTTAGTTCTATTGTCTAAGAACAAAATTTTTAGGTTGGGTTTTTGGTTTGTCTTTTGCAAAACCGACAATTACCGAACCAAACTGAAACCAATTTGCAATTAAAAAAAAACCTGCACAGTGCAGTGAAGTGAACCAGGTGTGTGTGAACTGTGACTAGGGGTGGGCAAATTGGTTTCCGGTTCCGGTTTCGAACTTCTTGGAACCGACCGTTTGGTTCTCGGTTCCTTACTCTCGGAACCGAAATTGGAACCGGAACCACAAAGAACCTGAACCGAGCCTCAGTTCCGGTTTAGTTCTTGTCGGTTCTGGTTCCCAATTTGAAAAATAAATTTTTGTCTGACTCTGTTATTCGGCCATCTTTCTCGCTCGCTCTCTGCTATGCAGTCACGATTCCGAATCTTTCAATTGCTCTCTTTCTTCTTCTTTCTTTCGGCGTCATTATTTCTCTCAGACATTTCTTCACATTTCTCGACCCTCCGACCATTCTCCGCCCATGATGTCACTGATCGGATCCATTTGATTTTGACGGTGGAAGGTTGTGAGTTTCTGACCTAGAAATTCCAGCCTTTCAATTTCTGAGGTTGTGTTGTTCTGACCTAGAAATCCCGGCCCTTCAATCTCTATTATTCGTCCCTTCAGTTTCGCTTACAGTGCTATGGTTTCAATTTGCAAATTAACAAATTCAACTCTCAGGGATGTGAGGTTGTGTTGGTATCATCTGAAGTTGTGCAAGGAACTCCGCTGTAGGCCTTAGTCGTCAAAGGCTTTGCTACCAAAAATTACTAATTAGCAAGTACTTTTGTGTGTTCAACCTGTTTTATAAATCTATTAAGTTGTACATTGGTTGACATATCTCAATCTGAAAAACGAATTCATGAGAAATAAAAAACAAAACAGAATTCATCAGTGCAAGCCCTACTTAATCGAAGCAGTTTAGAACGTGAGGCGACTGGCGAGCAGACTGCAGAACACGAGGCGAGTCGAGAACAGAACCGAGGCGAGGTGAGACTGGAATTCGAGGAGAGAACAGAACAGATGTTGTCTGAGTCGAGAACAGAACAGAAGCGGGAATCCCTCGTTGAACACTACTTGTGGGTAGGGCCTCCACTAACCAAGAAACACCCAATCCTTACTCTGGTTGAAGAATCCAATCACAGACAGCAACTCCCAGCTAATTCTCAGCTCCACGGACAGCAGCTCCCAACACACCCTCAGCTTACAGAGCACTACAATCACCCATGTAACACATTGAAGGAGTCACACTAAATCATAGACACTCACAATTCCTCACCAGAACACTCACGATTTTTCCCTTCACGCAGGAAGCTCTCACTCACAGGAAGAAGAAGCTGGACCAGAAATGTAGAAAGGGAAGGCTTAAATCCAAGGCCTTACTGGAGGGAGATCGAGGTACACCAACTGGAGAGGGGAGGCATGGCGTCGACAGAGTGGAGGGCGTGGTCCGACGTGGGAGAGTTGACTTCTTGGTTGACTGAGTGCGTTTTTAATGGCTAAACGACAAATGGTCCATTATTTAAATCCCTAATTTTTGTAGATTTGGGACTTTTCGGACGAGGAGAGTCGTCCTGGCCTCATTCACGTGCATTCGAATTCCTCACTGTTACTATCAGAAATGCATTTTCGGATGAAGGATTGCGTCCTCCCCTTCGTCCGCGTTCGTCCGAATCTGTCATTTCGACGAAGGAAGGCGTCTTTGTCTTCATCCACGTTCGTCAAAATCTATCAAAAAATTGGACATATTCAAAATCACATCATCCGCATGAGTCCGCATTCATCCGTATGCATCCAAAAGTGTCCATAAATTGGACAGATTCTTTTTTCATTTGTCTACCATTGTCCGCTGTCATCCAAAATGTCTCTTCCGAAATGTTCGGTTTGAAGAGAGGGGATTAATTTGGACGATGCACGTCGTCCTGGATCGTCCCAAAACTCGGGGACGGTGTTTTATCTATTTTCAAATGAGGTTCCTCATCCCTATGTCGTCTGCTATCGTCCGAATTTGTTAGATTTTAGCTTTCCTTCACATTTTCATACTTGATTTTTATCCCATAATATTTACCCGATAAATATACGTCATAATTTAACATGTATCGATACGCAATGTAATATTTTAATTATCCCGTAAATTGATTACATCGCATAAACAAGAAAAAATGTTATCGGGGTATTACAGATTATGATGTCTCCTTGCTATTATTGATTTTGGATATGAAGGGAAGTATTCTTTGTCAAAATACTATTTTGAGAAACTATGTAGTTTATAGAAAATGTTAATGATGTTTAGGCTCGGTTGAGCTGGAGATATTAAGTTCTGTTGAGTTGGTATTTTTTGACTGAGTAGTGCTAGGCTCCACGATTGTTATTGTAACTGTTAAGTGATTAGTTGGATTTGGGTTATGGATTTCTACTACGGGAAATAATGGTGTCAAAATTGTTAAGGATAATAAACTGTAGAAATGAAGTTAATAATCTGTGATTATTAATGATTGTTTATTTAATAATTTTTGGAGGTATTTAAGAAGAAGAAGAAATTGCTAAACTCCCTAAAGCTTCCAAGTAAGTAATATTGTTTGTGTTTGGTCTTTGGGGCCTTCATCGCAACAGTGAGGACTTGTTTGATGCCTGCATTTATTAGATTATTAAGTTAAGTTATTGATCATGCTATTGTTCGATGATGTATTGTTGTGTGCTTGCTTGTTGTTTTAATGATGTGTTTATTAGATTTAAGTGTTTTAAGTTAAGGAATTTCATATTGATCATGCTTTGAAAATTAAGTTGAGGACATAGAATTGTATGCATTCATGCATCATGGTTTTTAAAATGTTAGAAAAATTGTTTTAAGCATGGTTTTGAAAAGGAAATGAAAGCAGAACTAAAAGTGAATAAAAGTAAATAGAAATCTGGAGGTGTGAGTTCTTGAGTTTGTCGCCTAGGTGGGTGCCATGGGATGGCCGCCTGAGGTGTGTTATTTGATGGCCGCCTTAGGTGCGTGTCACGATTGGCCGCCTAGTGCATAAACCACTAATTCTCGTCAAGTTTTGACATCTTCAGCGCCTGGATGGGTAAGCGAAACTAAAGTCAAGTAAATGATCAAGTATCAAGTATAGTCAAGTAAATGATCAAGCAAAGGATCAAGTAAAGTTAAGTAAATGGTAAAGTAAAGTCAAGACAATGGTAAAGGAAAACGAAAACAGAAAACAGCATACGGATTTTAAAAGTTGCATAGCATGTGCATTGCATGTCTTATATCGCTTACTAAGCCTTAGGCTCATAGTTTACATCTTGTGATGTAGGTACATGCTAGATTAGGATAAAGAGCAATTGATGAAGGACTTGCACGCGCGGACCTTATAGCTGGCTATGCTAAAGGATTAAAGGAAAATAGTTTGTAAAAGGTTTTGTAAAGTAATTAAATTGTAAAAGAAAAGAATTTTATTTATCACATTTTCAACTGTTTTTTTTACTAATAAAAGTTTTCCGCTGTTTTTATGAAGGAAAAATGTCTTCAAAATCACACGTTTTAAGTGTAAAGAAAAATGAGTCATTACACGAACCTCACCCTACAAGCAACTATTTACTTATTTTTATTTCTATTTCAATCTTTCTTATATAAAGAAACTATGCATAAAATCATTTTCAATTCTTTTGAAAACATGCTTCATGAGGCATGAAATGCAGACGTTCATATTACTCATGAATGCATCGACGAATATATCATACAGCAATATCATGATACATCCTCGTCTAATCATGCTATTTATATACTTATAATTGACTATCACTTAATCTGGTAGCATAACAGACAATTCATTAACACATCATCAACTTAAAACCTTAGTACAATTGTCACAATTTACTTAATTGTCCTTCTTCAAACCTTTAAGAGTGCAAAAAAGATGACTGCTTATATCATATTTTTTCCTTCAGTCATTATAAGAAATCATCACTTAAATATAATTTCATTAAGTATGAGGTGGAAATATCATAAGTTATCAGTTAAGTTGAGGTGTCAAACCTACTGTTAAGTATCTCACCCAATTCAGTAAAGAAAATGTTTAGTCATTCCATAAAATTATGCCATCGTACCATTAAAGGTTGACCACCTTTCCACTTTCCAATCGTCAACACGTATGCTGCAGTAACCTACTTATCCACCGTTGATATCCACTACGGATATTCATCTTACACGCATTTCCAAATGTCTACAAGAGCATTCCACGTGACAAAATAAAATTTTGGATGTCCGTTCCTAGGAAGGACTTATACCATGGACATCCGCACATTCGCTTGCAGAATCCTATGCGTCTATTGCAGATACCCACCCCACACATAATATTCTCGGACTTAACCCATGTGCAGCCACGTGTCTTTTTAAACCAAGTATTTTCGGACACCCACACTTCTGCAAACACAAACACATCCGTGGTCACCAACACTTACGTGGATACACCTCATATGTGGTCACGTGTCCTTCTGAAACTAAGTATCTGCGGACACCCATACTTTTACAGCCACAAACACGTCCACGAATACACCTCATTCTATGGATACCAAACTTTTCTAATCCAAAAAAAAAACATACATGATAGCCATCAATTCTTTCAATACCAAATCACCCAAAATTCATCACTAATTCATCAATACAAAACTCAAAAATAGATATCCAATATAGCATGAAATTGTAACATGATCTACAAAGTTTCTAGGTGTTACATTTATCAACTAGCATTATCACAATATCATAGCACATCCTCGATCAACATTATCACAAATAGAGCAGTATATTATCAATCAATATCATCACAACAACACAACATTTTAACAATTAATCACATATTCACCCTAGCAGCTTGTGATGTAGGCCATTAAGCCAAACACATGCATCATTACTTATCTCGTAGCCATAACTTTGTTTACAGCAATATACTTAATTATTTCTTTTTAGTTGAAACACGTAATACATGATAATTTTCACATTAATATCCAACTACACACACACACACACATACACACACATATATATCAAACATGCATAATTTTTTGTACACTTATCCAACTCAAGCAATTCTAGAACCTATAGTTCTTTTAAAGAGTGTACAATAGCATATTAAATCAGTTTGGATATATCACTGCATATGTCTTGGAAAAGACACAACAAACAGAAACCATCCATGTACCAAATTCCAATTTCTTCTTCACTGTCAAACCTTAACTTAAAAAATTCATAACTTTTATTACACACACTCAAATACTTCGATTTCAAAGCCTATAATTCTCGTGAGATTTCTATTAAATTATACTAAAATAGTTTAGCAATTAAAAAACATTAAGGTAGGTCAGTGCCATCAAAACTGAGGCTTTCATATTTTTTCCAAGCTTTTGACCAAGCTTGATATTAGGTGCACAAACATGTATAAATTGTCAATTTCTTCCCTTTCTAACCCTGAGCATGTTCTTAAGACATAAATAAGTATCTTTCAACCATAAAAATTGAACATGCAATCCAATTTCTTGAATAATTTAAAGCAACTATAACACTTCTAATAATACTCCAAATACCTATGTCTTTCTAATTCATAAACACAACCAAATTCTTAAAATCACTTCAACCTAAAAGAGAGCTTAATTAACCATTAGAAAGAGTAGAGAGATATTGTAATTTTGTGGGTTTTCATACTTGCAAATGAAGAACTTAGCTCATCTATATATAGAAGTGCAAAGTAGTGACTAATCTTTTGGGGTGTCACCAAGCTTGTGCATGGTGTGTCCAATTGGGGTTAAGGTGTCAAACTCTACTTCCTTCTTCTTCTAAGCATGACACCCATTAAGCTAAATTATCATAACATGACACACAATCTAATAGAAGTTTTTGGTGATTTGTCATCTTCTAGACGCCCGCACATAAGCCCACGGTCGCCTACATGACTATTTTCGAAAGCATTAAACTATGTTTGTCAAGTGCTCTCCAAGGTCTAGTTGACCGTGCAACCACCCGAGAGCTTAAGTTCCAAATTTATCACTTTGTCGGTCAACAACCAACCAAGCTCGGTTGACCGCTTGGCTACCCGATAGTGTACTACCTGAACCTTCATTTTTCATACCAAATTACAGTAAATCCTACAATTAACCTTTCAACACCAATTCAACTAGCTATACTTTAACATGATCAAAGGTCAATCAACAACACAATTTCCCATCATGAATAATACCATTTCACTCCATTCAACCATAAACATTATCCTATACAATATTACAAAGTAAAATATTCGAAGTGTTACAGGGTTCGACATCCTGTTTATCACTTTTTTACTTGTGGTGACACGTGCACTTGCATTGTGCAATTTCACTTGATAATTTCCATGTCTATCTTGTGACAAAATTCAATCTATTGTCTCTCTCTCTACATCATAGCTTAATCGCACAATAACATGTGTGTGTTTACCTTTCAAAGAGATGACCAACATAGAGTTATGCAACATAGACAGTATCAAAGTGACAATTAGTTCATTTTCACTAAGAGAGAATGTCCTCGATTATCGTAGATGGACTTTCGAGCCCTCTCCTAATTTCTCATCTCGATATTTTTTCTTTTCTCACTTTCTCTCCCTTTCTTAATTTTCCTTCCTACAAATTCATATGAAAGAAATGAATTCCATTTAAAATTAAGTTTTTGCTTGAGTTTTGTGATAACTTATAAAAATGAGTTATTTTACAAGTATAATTCATATAAATATTATTTGAAATCGATGCTATAATTAATAAAAATCATACTTTTGTTATAAAAATATCTTAACACTTTACAGTGTCATGTTTTGCAAAAAATAATCTATTTTATGTAATTTTAATGACACAACTAATATGAAATGATATTTGGTACAAATTTATGGCAAAAGTAATTGTTGATCAATTGGAAGATGTTGGAAATAAAAGAGAAAATGAAACTTGGAAGAAGATAAGGAAGGTGGTTGTGATAGTGGGAAATTTCCAAAAGAAAGAATGTTGATTTAAAGTAAATTGCTAGCAAGAGGAGTGAGAAGGAAATCTGATTTGGGAAAGAATAAAAAGTAAAAAGGGATGGTCTAGAAATAAAAAGGAAATAATTCACATAAAGTGGAAATAAAAACCTAGGAGGAGAAATGAATTGGAGGTTGGAGAGGGGAGATGATGTAATAGAGAAAGGAGAATTTTCTGAGAATGATAGTCGGAGAAAAACCAAGAAAAAATCGTAGAACCCACTAGTCATAGCTTCTGTTCATCGTTGCAATTATTCTAGATGTAGCCATTGTTGTGACATCGTGCAACATTAGAAAAATGTAGAAGATTCTACGATTGTTTTCTGTTATGATTTTATATTCATTTCTAGATTTTATATGATAAATCGTACTCCACTTATGGGCTAACTTTTCTAGAAAGTACCAATTTATATGAATTTATTTCACTGCTGAAGTTTGTTGCACGATTGATATTGAATAGTTTAATATGCATTGAATGTTTGATTTATATAGGGTCAATGAGCATAAATAATTACTCACATTCCTATTGTACTTATCAATAATTCGAAATTTAAGATCAATATTGAATTGTGTGAGAATAACATTTCCATATCATTTTATTTTGAATCATATGACATGTTAGAGTAATATTAAATTAAATTTTTGGAGATATTTGTCTTTCATAAGCTTGAAAGAATTTATTTAAGAAAATTATCAAACAATTCGACGGAGTCTTGATATAAAAAAGAAAATTCTAAGTCATTTAATTAAATGCTGCAACATCTAACATAAATTGTAAAAAAATTTATATAAAGAGATAAATCAATTCAGAACCATTTTCTAATTATTAAAACCTCTCAATTACTCATTTGTATTTTATTTTAATTGCTTAACATCTAATTCATCATTTCAAAATTATTTTCTATTTTAAACTATTTGTTTTGCATAGATTAATTTTTGCTAAATTTATCCTTGTGGGATTGATACTCTATTTACTCTTTTATTACTTTGATTTGTGATACGTACACTTGCGTAAAGTGTATTTAGTTTTGCACAAATATTTTTGTAAAAAAAAAGTTGTAAGCAAGTGATCGAATTTTAAAAAAGAATCTTTCTAGAGCCCTATGTCCACCTTATTGTCCTTTATGTAAGGCTAACAACAAAACTAACAATCACATTATAATTCAATGTGAAGTAGCTAAATGTTTGTGGATGTAATTCTTTTTTTCTTTCAACAGGTCAATAGGAATTCATATTGATAGTGGGAGCAACATCAATGATATTTCTATTATAGATAGAAGATATAAGAAGAAAATTTTATTTGAGAGACTTGGTATTTTAGGTGTCTGCTAAACTATTTAAATTCATCGCAATGAGATTTTATTTTAAAAAAATTTGTAAAAGTGATTTATGTGATAACATTAACTTTTTTACTACAAAATGAATTTATAATTTTAAATATTTTAAAAGTTATCCTTTAGTCTATTTCTCTCTTAGAAAATTATTTTTCACTAATATTTTAGAATCATTGCAAGGAAAAATCTATTTTTTGTCTTTTCTTTGTACATTATTTTCTTAAAGAATTTCGATCAGAATATTATTATATGAGTTTAATGCTTCTCAAGTTTGGCCTTGATTTAAGATTGACTTTGAGACTGTGAGGTGATAATTAAAAGTGGCCTTCGATTATAATAAGATCTAATGCATTCAACTGGTCAACAATTGAAAATCTGGCCACCCCTTGAAGGATGGAAGAAACTTGAAAGAGAAGTATTTATTTTAGTTGGGATGGAAATTTATTGTATTTAACAGATAGACTTGTCTGCCAGGAGCAGCTTTTCAGTCGTTGCAATTCACAAACTCGTAGTTGACAATGAGGTGCCCTCTGAAATTGCCATTTCCGTTAGTGTCAAGCCTTCTGAAAATGCCTACATCCAGATCAAGACCTCCATTGCTGCACTGGTCAACAATTCTCACTATCTCTGAAGTTCCAGTCTCTGTATTTGTCACCTGCAAACAT
>JAJTVF010007164.1:0-13103 GCA_022433065.1 Begonia loranthoides
TAATTTTATTGATTTTCACTTTTTTTTCCTCAAATGTTTAGGGCTTTAGGCTATGTGTAACCCTTTTTTGTGATTTGCTCTAGACTTTTTTCTTTCCGTTGTTTTTTTGTAATTGCTCTAGGCTTTTTTTTTTTTTTTTTTTTTGTTAATGTATAAAATTTTGAAGGTCTGCCCTATGAAAGTCACGATGACTCATGTGAGGGTCCAACCCATATCAATGGGGGTGTACAGTCCCACATCGCTTGGGAGAGTAGAAAATATACGGTTTATAAGTAGGGTTCTCCTTCCTACCTAGTACAACACATTTTTTGTTAACTCCAAGAACAAAATTGTACGAGCTTTGACCCAAAATGGATAATATTGTATTGAGAGCACTAGAGAACGTTACATATTAAGACGGAAATTTTATTTCTAAACCCAACGATAGTTTCAAAATTTTCGACGAGATCAACTGGAATCCAAAGCGGAATCCAAAGCGTACCTCATAGAGACATCTGAAAATCCAGACCTTTAACTCTACTAATCCAATCGGTTAACAACTCGAAATTATCACCTCCTCACAAATCCTCTCACTCGGCCTCTGAACTTATTGGTTGCCAAACACACTGGAAGTGTTGACAGGAGAGTGTTTGGCTTTAAAAAAAAAGAATTTGAAGAGGTTGAGGCATTGATAGGGAGGGGAGGCAAGCAACTAAAGTGAAGGAGAAACCACCGAAATTTCTAACGGTTTAATTGTTTGTGGGTCACCCTAGTTATAAGTCACAACACCAGTTATATTTTTGTTGAAAAATAAAACAATTTTGCAAAGCGAACTGTATAATGCCCAACTTGAACTTTTGGAATGGTTTTTAACCGACCTGTTAAATAAAATCTGCGTGCTTATTCTCCATTCAAAATTAGGTTTAGCTTTGATTTAAAGTTTGGTAAGACGAAATCAAGATTTGATAGAAATCTAGATCAACGTCGACTGGATTAAGCCAGTCATTGATTGGCACTCCAACCTTGGGCTAGATTATGAGGCAGAGAAAAAGCTATTTTTGGTGCTTAAGCATTATGTTTCATGTAGGGTCTGAAGTCAATTGAGATGTAATTAAATATAGTAACCACTATTTTTTTTATTTAATTAAACCCTCTTAAATAATTTATTGGTGGTGGGTTACCTGTGTTGATTCAGATTAAAGATTAATACTAATAATCATGTTTTATATAATTAAACGTGATAAAGTGATAATTAGTCATGAGATAACTTTGAAGAAGAAATTGACCAATCAATTGACACTATTTTTCCAAACTAAAAATTGGTATAATAGTAGATACCTTGGATAATGGAATGGTGATGAAATTGGATTAATTGGATGTGTGCTTAGTAAGATATAAAGTTTTGCACGAAAGTGATAAATGTATTATAAATAAGCATAGTAACTATTTGTGGCTAATTGGATAAGCTATTATGATTATTAATTCAAACCATTTTGAGGTTATAAATCCAACACATAAATAAAGTGTATGACTTTGAATGGAAAGAATTTGGATTTATGCAATAAAAGTTATGCATGTTTGAAGTGAGACAAGTTCAAAACTGCTCTATTTTGGAAAATGTCTAAAAATAAGACTTTAAAGTGACAATTTGGAGGTGTGTATAAAAGAAAAAATGTTCCTAATACATAGAATCATGTGGACATGTAATAAAATTGGATAACCAATGAGTTATTGACATGTGTCACTTGTGGATTAGTAACTAAGTGTGTGATTAAAGTGTATTGAGTGAATTATTGAGGTTAATTAATCATGATTAATTATGGGGATTAGCTTAGAACTAAGTGAGATTGATTAGTTTAAGCTAAGAATGGTTAAAGATAATTAATCATGATATTTTGATGGATATCCATGGAGAGAAGGGTAAAATGATAATTTCACACTATGAACTCTGTAGAAAAGGGAAAAATGGCTAAGGATTCAGCCATTTCGTGCTGAAACTAGAGAGGGGAAGAGAGAAAAAAGAAAAGAGGGAAAAAGGAAGAAGAAGAAAGAGAAGGAGAAGAGTTTAGCCTTCAATTCTTCAAGGAAAAATATTCATCTCTCAAAGAGATTCCTTTTGAGCCTAAAATCAAGAGGAAGAAGTGAAGATTAAGTGATCTTCAAGAGGAACCTAAGTGTTTTATAAACTATGTTAAATATTGCATAGTTTAGATAAAGAAAATGTTGGGTGTAGGAATTATAATTCAAATACATAGATTGTATGTTGGTATCTATGGATTTGTTGAGGATTAAATGGGCCAATAAAATGATGATTTGGCTATAGTTTAAGGAGTGAAGATGTAAACTATGACAAAAGTATATAAATAGTGATTTGAGAATTATTAGTGAAATCCATAGAATTGGATATGAATATGAATGGAATGGGTGAATTAAATGGTTGTAATCAATAATGCCTTTAGGTTAATTTAATGGATTAAAATGTCTATTTTGGTGTTTAAGCTATTATAATGTTTATGAATGGTTTTTGGAATGTAAAGAAGTATTAAAGTGGTGAGAAAATGGGAAGTAGAAATGGGCATGGGCAACCAGCAAATGGGTCGGGTGTCTGCAAGTGAGGAAAATGTAAAGATGATTAAATCTCTATAATTTGTGGTCGATCGGTATTGGGGAGCGGTCGACCAGAACATAGTATTGTGTCGTGGAAGTGGGTATCCACGGATGGTTAAACATCTGCGGAAGATTTGGTAGCCACAGATAAGTGCGAATAGCCACGGATGTATGAGTGATCGACCGGTATTAAAGTGTAGTCAACCAAAATTTAGTAAAAATGCTTGAGAGTGGGCGACAGGTCTTTTGGGCAGACGTTCGAAAAATGGACAAAGTATTGGATTTTTAGACCATAGTTGAGAGCGATCGACCGCTGCTGAGGGGCAGATGACCGGGACCTTGTGTGTTTGTCTTGAAAATGTGTTGGACTAGATGACCGCGACTGGGGTGCGGACATCCAGAACCTATGATTTTAGGATGTTTTCCTTAGATTTTTAAACCATTGTTTGACCATTACATAAACTCCTTTTGGGTGACTAATGAGACATAAATAAAATATGTCTAGATAGATGTACGAGATCATTTCATGCATCATTCGTGTATGCTTAAGAAAAAGATTTTCATGGTTCATATTATATGCATTATATGTTAACCTAATAGACATAGGTTATTTGTTTTGATGACGACGATCTTATTTGAATAATTAAGTTGTTTAAGTAAATACATTTTATTTTTTTATTGAAAATACCCTTAATACGGATATTATTGATTACTAACGTGTTTGCCTAAGTCCATATAGCTAAATGATACATCATTTGGAATACATGGAGTATAGGTCGACTAAGGCACTATGGGCGGTAGACAAGTTTGAAACAGAGGCAAAAGTGCTGGAAAACGGTCGACCGATGAAGATGGTGGTAGACCGCAAATTGGACAAATTCGTACCAAACTTCTGCAATGTGAAGAAGCGGTCGACCGGGGGTCAAAGCGATCAACCGGTCTGACTGTACAATGCAACAACTATATTCCAACGGTCGGATGATGGTCTACTGAAATAGAGGTGATCAACCAGTTTAGCAAATTCTATAAATAGAAGACACTCTGAAGCTCATTTTAACGAAGAAAAACGATAGCGAAGCTTTGCCAAAATAAATATTCATTTTCTCTTCTATAATTGAGTGTCAAACCTAACTCTCCAACTCCCAAACTTGAGAATTTATATTTGGTAGAGTTAGGAATTTTAGTTTTACATTTTCTTGTACTTAAACGAGCAAGCAAAAGGGTGACGCCCCAATAATAGTCAAAAGGAAAGGGTGACGCCCTAAGAAGAGTCATTGTAAATGTTCGGTTGACACCCGTGAAGTTAATCATCACTAACCGGAAAGGTTAGGTGATTAATGATCTCCAAGTAGGAAACTTGGAGAGTGGACGCAGGCCAGAGTTGTCGAACTGCGTGAATAAACTTGGTTTACACTTTCTATATCTCTTAACTTTTTATTATTTGTTATTAATTGTATGCATTGAATGTGTTAAATCACTTAGGGTTTAGAGCGCCCCCCTACTATTAGTGATGAGTTAGGTTAGTTGAGGACAAGAATGTATTGTCTTTGTTAGCATGAGTTAATGGATATCATTTCATTGGTATTGAATTGGGTCCTATAAGATTTTAGTTCCCTGATATAATTGACGTTGAGGTACAAGATATTAATTTGGTGATTTAGAAATCGGAGGAAGCATCATAAGTTTGTAGATATTTATGAGATAGTTGTTGGGTATCAATGAGTTTGATAAACTGTTGTTATTGATGAATAGGTTTTGAGAAGGACAACATTAAGTGCTAAAACTAGCTAAAGACTCCATGTAAGTGATATTGCATGTGTTTTATCGAAAGGGTCTACATCACAAAAGTTACGGTTGTATGTTGACTGTATTTACTAGATGCTTAGGTTATTGATATAAATGTTGATCGAGGATGTGTTGTTGATTGCTTGATGTGTAATAATGTTGTGTTTATTAAAATTAAGTTCAGTTCCTTAGTCAAGAATTGACCATCTTTTGAGGATATGCTAGATAGACATGTATGATAGGATTATATGCGTGCATTCATTCATCATGTTTTCCAAAGATATACGAAATGGTTTTCTGCATCGTTTTGAAAATGTAAACGGAACAACTTGACTAAACGTAAATAGGTGCTTAGAGATGTGGATTTTACCTTGTCAAGTTTGACATCTTTAACACTTGGATGGGTAGCTGGAACTAAATGAAAATGGAATACACGTGAATAAAATGTAAATGATGTTGTGAGATGTGGGCTTTACCTTGTCAAGTTGACATCTCCAACATCGGTAAAGGTAATGGTAAAGGTAATAGAAAATGAAAACTACATGTGTTTTTACAAAGAACATTGATGAGCATTTTTATTTATATCGCTTATTGAGCTTTTGACTCATAGTTTAAGTCTTATGATGTAGGTAAGGAGCCTATGATTGGATAAAGCTTATTGAGGACGCAGCTGATGAATTGTTGCCGTGTTGGGGCTTTTGTACTGTTAGTGATGTTGACCTTGGTGGGTTATGACTCAAGGAATGGTTTTAAGTATGCCAAGTATTTCAAAGTCTTTTAATGGTTTGTGAAGAACATTTTTAAATAGTTGTTTACTTTAAATAGTTTTTAAATTTATGAATTGTAATGTTTTATTAAAGAAAGACTTCTGTTGTTGTTTTGTTAAACTCTGAAAAAGCTTCCGCATTTCGTTTACTCTGGTTGTCCATCAAGTGTTATTAAAGTGAAAATTTTTATACGGTTAAACTACGGATAAATGAACACGGGATGTTACAATTGATCCATAAAAAAAGACCAAAACTTAGTCAATGTCATCAAGGCAATTGAAGGAGTTAACTAGGTGCTTTGGGTATAGTGTGCATGAAAATTGATTTATCTTGATTTTAGAAGATTCGGAAAAAAGTTCAAAATTTTCATTATGCTGACTTTGGAGAAGTATTTCATAGATTTCACATGGATAAAGATTTCAAAGGGAAGCGTGATCTTCACACAAATTAAAGTAGACATCCTAAGCTTCATGAAAACACCATGATTGCAAGATTTGAAGAAGATTTAGTCATTCAAACGGCGTTCCAAATTCTGCCTAGATTCAACAAACTTATCCAATTCAAATTCAACAATTCTTATCCAACGTTTGAAACAACTATCCAAATTTTGAAGATACGGTGGTTGAAGGCATTTGAACCAAATTAGACATATTTTATTTATCTATTTATAGCCTATAAATAATAGGCATATTTATTTTATTAGAAAGATTTTATTAATAAATTTATAGTGAGAGTTTTCTCTTTGGTTCTTTAAAGAACTTTGTGAATTTATGAAGAGTTTCTTGTTGCATTCAATCTAGAATTATCACTCATAATCTTCTCTTCTTTCTTGAGTGTGGCATCTTCAATCTTTCTTATACCTTTGGTTCTTATCTTTTTATAGATAACATGTCAAAGTTTCCTATTTTCATCAGTATTATACTTTTGGTTCTTACTTCTCTATAGATAAAGGGTCAAGGTCTACTATTATTTTTGGAACTTGTAATACCAAGACTTTTTAAATTGGATAATTATTGGGGTATTACCAAGGACATTTTGGATCGTTAAGTCAAGGAGATATTCCCGATAACGTTTTCCTTGTTTACGCGATGTAATTAAATGATGGAGTAATTAGGATATTACATTGCGTATTTATAAGTATTATTTTTTGACGTGTATTTATAAGGAAAGTGCTATGGGATGAAAGTTAAGTGAAAAAAAGGTGAGGAAAGGCTGTTCTTGGCGTTTCTGGATGCCTGCGGATGACATGTGGACGAGATATGTCGTCCGCAAGTGCATTGCATGGCGTCCCAACATTGGGGATGCACCAGGACGAGAAATTGCGTCCTAATGCGTCTGAATGTCAAATTTCAGATGCATGCGAACGACTTGCAGACGAGACGTGTCATCCCCAAGTGCATTGCACGTCACCCTTAGCCTTGGGACGACTCAGGACGCGATTTCGCGTCCTGACTTCACCTGCGTTGTGGAGTTGCGACGAGTCCGGACGAATGCGAACGTGGATGGCTGCATCCGATTTGAATCTGTCCAATTCCTGGACTCTTTCGGACGAACGCGGACGTGGGCTGCAGACTCCATTTCGCTTCCGAATGGCCTGTGCGGACGACTCCGGATAGGACCAGCCTCTGTTTGCGGATGCTAAAACACGTCCAAATGCCACTTTTGGATGGTACAGACTGGACGAGGATGCCAGTTCCCGTCCGAGAACATGATTTTACCTTAGGGATTTTTCTCATGCGAACGAATGTGGACGAGACCAGTGCGTCAGCACTCGTTTGAAATAGTCCAGACCTACGAATAAATTAGGGTTAAAATGATAGAAACTTGTCGTTTAGCCATTTAATTCGATTCAGGAGGTGACTCTGCTACCAATTGTCCCTCCACGCCATAGACCACGTCTCTTCCTTCCCCTACGTGTACTAACTGTCTCCTCTCCCAAGTACAAGCCATCTCTTTCCTCCATTCTTCCATTTTTATGGTTCAGCTTCCCCTTCCTGAGTGAGAGCTTCCTTTCCTACATGAGTGAAGTCCTCTTGGTGAGTTCCTGGGTGAGTGTGATGAATCCTCTGTAAGTGGGGTGGTTCTCCTAGGTAATACGTGTGAGTTGTAGGAGTGAGCTGAGAGTTTGGAAGTGGGCTGAAGGTGATCTACTGTGAGCTGTGGAGGAGTTGTCGTCCGTGAGTTGAGTGGTGAGCTGTGGAGTGGCTGTCCCTGAGTGAGTTAGTTCATCAATTTAGGTAAGGAATGGGGTACGTCTTGGCCAGTGGAGGCCCTACCCACAAGTAGAGTGCGTGAGTTTTATGTTAGTTTCCCTAAAATGCTAACTACTAATTGTTGTTAGTTGGTTTTTAGGTGATAATTCCTTGAATGAATTACTGTCCTATTTCCTTTGTTAGTTTCCTTGCTGTAGATATTTCATGTGTTGATGATGGTGTAGATTTATCTATGCTTTGTAGTATTTCCCTTGGTTGTTAACTTTGTTCTTTGTTGTTATTAGCTCTGCGATATTTCATCTGTATTTAAATGCTTTAAATTGTCAATGCTCTGTAGATTTTCTTTGTTAATAGTTTAGATTTCTTTACTGATGGTTGTTCTCTGTACTAGCGTTGTTTTCCTTTGTCTATTAGCTTCCTGTAATTTTATACATACTGTTGTTAATTTCCTGCAACTGATAGTGATGGTTGAGATAAAAGCAAAATAAGGGAATGATAAATGGTTATGTGAAGTCTGAAAATGAGTTAAGAGTTCTATGTTGTTTTTAAATGTTTACTTATTGTTTAGTTATTAACTACAAGCTGTTACATTTTCATTATTGTTTACTTACTGATTAGTTATTAACTACAAGCATGTTTAATTAATTAAGTAGACCCGAGCATGTTTAATTAACTAGTCTTTAAATAACTGATTCGAGCATGTTTAGCTAGCTATTTAATTAATGACTAATCCTTGAGCATGTTAATTTACTAACTAATTGAGCATGTAAGTCAATTAGGGTTCGTAACCTTAGGCGTGTTTAACCAATCAGTTTATTGTAGCTTAACTAACTATCAACTAAACTTGAGCATGTAATTAACTAGGGTAATTAACTAGACATTGAGTATGTTAATTAATAATTTAACTAGACTTGAACATGACTAGTCAAGTATGTTTAATCAACTAGCTATGCATGTTTAATCCATTCAACTATTAAAAGCATGTTTAATGTACTAGCATGTCTAATTTCTCAAGCATGTTTAATTAACTAAACTTGAGCATGTAATTAATTAGAATAATATTAGCATGTTAATTAATCTAGTCATGCCATAATTATTAACTAGATTAAGTTGCTTGGTTGATTGATAGTACTATGCATATGTTAAAATCCCTTGAGCATGTTTAGTTTAGTTTAGTTTTGCTTAATGAGCATGTTTACTAATCGTAATTCATCGCATGTTGCTTTACCGTCTCTTTATTGCTCATCCACTGTTTCAATTCAAGTTTATGAATGTTCCCTGTTATGCACTTTCAATTATATTTGTTATGCGGTTTCAATTTCCATTATTCATTATATGTGCAATTTCAATTACAGTTGCTTTCATTTCGATGTGATATTCAATTATTGTCATTTACTTTCTTTATATGCACAATGTGAACTACATCATGCATTATGTTAGGTTAAGAATGTATCGTCATGCATCATGTTAATAGAAACTAATAGGGAGTGTCGCCGGGGGTGGTTCTCACACATGCATTATGTGAGGTAAAATGTTAAGAACATGAAGGAAATTGGGAGTTGGGGGGCAGATGGGTAGCGGATCTAGTCTGCGGCTAGGCGAAGCCCCCTACCTTGATGGGAACGGGGGCCTAGTTGCAAGTAAAATGTTAGATCCGATCAACTATTTCATCTCCTATGAACCCTCCAATCTCCCACTCGATGTACGAGTAACGAACAAATGAACTAATGTAAAGGAAATAACGAACAAATGACGCAATGAAAGGATTGGTTTGGGTGGCCCCCATTCCAAAAGGACTAAAGACAGACATATCATATTGCATAAACCTCTTTTCCTTACTAAGCCTTTGGGCTTACAGTTTACTTGTGATGTAGGTACTTGTACGTGAAATTGGTGCACAGACTTAGGAGTAAATGCGAAAACGATGAACAGATAATAAAGCAGAGATGAAGGATTTGCACGCGCGAGACTCGTGGTTGGCTAGGCTAAATAAAGTAAACTAGAGAACTCGGTTGTAATTAAATGGTATTTAATTGTTTAGCTTCTTTCATTAAATTATTTACGCTTCCGCCATGTTTTAAATAAATGATTTTTATAACGCTTCGGCAATACTTTCACGAAAAAGAGTTTTAACGAAGGGTTAGTAGTGGTTCGGCTTTAGTGTCGCACTCTGATTTTGTTTTCAAAAGATATTTCAATGGTTTGAGAAAAAATTTTAAATTTAACGCATTTTTAAAAGGTCACAAAAAGTTGGCTCGTTACAAAACTGATTAAGAACGATATTTATTATTTTCTTTGAGTCCCACTATTCTTGGTGATGTTCATATCATCCCTCCTCAGTTCTCTCACTCTATGTCAATGGCTGAGGAAAGGTAGAACTAGATTGTAGGCTGCTTGGACAGTTTGACTTGCTCGATTGCAGTCAAATGGAAGCAATGGGTAGGCGAATTGAAGAGCTTCATGCCAGTCAATAGTCGCTCATGGATAAGCTAAGGAGGTGTGTGGATTCTCTTGTAGCCTCTCCAACAACTCTACTAGTAGCCCCGCCAGCAGCCCCTCCAATAACTTCTCCATCTTTTGACGCCAGACTGGATGGATGCCAGTAAGTCTGTTAGTTTATATGCACTTTCCATACATGCATTAGTTCATTGGTTTAGACTATTTGAATTAGATATAACAATGTCTTACAATTGTGAAAATCTCTTATTATTAGACAACCGTCTTTTCCTCCAACACTTGCCAAAGTTAAGAAGATATTAACAATGGGTCTTCCATCAAATAAAGTAGTTTCAGGACTTGCTTCACATCAAAATTTGACCGTGGTATGTCTTCAATTTACTTTTATGCAATGTATCAAATTTAAACTTAGTAGTCTAAAGGTAATGCTTAAACTGATCATTGTAGGTTTTTTCATTAATGGAGGATTTCATGAGATTGACTTGTGTAAATATCAAAAGGAACTTGGAGATATGTGGAATTCTTGTGGGCATTGTGGTAAGAAATTATATCATTTCAAAGGTATTATCAGTTTTGATTGTATGCTTAAGACATCCTACTTCATATTGTTTTTTTTTCAGAAAATAATATTTTCAAGATAACAACTCTCATCATTCCAAAGCAAAAATCAACATCTGAATCGGTGAGGATAACCTTTTATCAATGTATAAGAAGTTGATATATTAAATAAATCTCTTGAATACTTTATTTTTATACAGTACGACACATTGAATGAGGAAGAGATAGTTGATGTCCAAATGAGGGGCTTGCTTATGACTCTTGGGTGGATCTATGTAAGTCAATTTTAATCATTCTTGTAATATTTTTTCCCTAGTCAAACCCCTTATAATATATGATTTTAATTTCAGACACACTCAAAGCAAACATGTTTCATGTCATCAATTGACCTGCACACCCATTACGGCTACCAGATGATGTTGTGAAAGACAATTACAATTTTCATGGCCCATCAAGATAAAAAAATGGTATATTTTCTAACACTTTTTGACATAATCATTGTTCTAAATACTAATTTAGCTCTTCCTATTTAAGGCTACATGACATATTTTGACTCTCGAACACTGTTAGTATGTCGATGATTCATAGATGTCAACAAAGCGGATTCCATCCTTACAGAGAGACTCCAAAGTCCCTTTTCGAGCACTCCTCACATGTATGTATGAGCCCCAATTTGTGGTCCAACGTCATCGATCTTCGACAAGTGTAATTGTTACATTTGTTATTAATGTACATTTGATAATGTAATTGTTACATTTGAAAATATAATTGTAAAGTTGATATTTTGATTGATTATTCTAGTTGTCTCTTTACTTCATTGTTATTTTTTGTGTTTAGATTTGGTTATTCTGGTTGTAAAATGGCATATGGATGTCCGAGGGACGTCCAAGGATCAGCCTTTAACGTCCAATAAAGCCAAGGGATGTCCGAGGCTACACATGGACATTCGAAGGACATTCAAGGTTTGGTCTTAGACGTCTGACAAAGTTGAGGGACATCCGAGGTTGAACATGTACTTCCAAGGGACATCCTAGGATTATTCTTGGATGTCCGACAAAGCCAAGGTACCTTCGAGGTTGCACATGGACGTCCAAGGATCAACCTTGGATGTCTGACAAAGCTAAGGGAAGTCCAAGGATCAGCCTTGGATGTCTTACAAAGCCGAGGGATGTCTGAGGTTGCACATGGACGTCTGAGGGATGTCCAAGGATCATCCTTGGATATCCTCCAATGCTGAGAGACGTCTGAGGCTACACATAAATGTCTGAAGGACGTCCAAGGATCAACTTTGGACGTTCGACAAAGCCAAGAGATGTCGAGGCTGCACATGGACGCTTGAAGGAAGTAAAAGGATCAACCTCGAACTTCCAAAAAAGCCAAGGGATGTTTGAGGCTGCACATGGACATCCGAGTGATGTCCAAGGATCAGCCTTGGACATCCTCCCACGCCGAGGGATGTCCGAAACTGCACATGGACATCTGAGGGATGTCCAATGATCATCCTTGGATGTTTGACAAAGTCGAGGGACATTTGAGGCTGCACATTGGCATTCAAGGGACATCCAAAGATTAGCCTTTGACGTCCTCCAACACCGAGGGACGTCTGAGCTACACATGGACATCCGAGGCTGCACATGGATCAACCTTGGACGTCCTCCAATGCTGAGAGAAGACATACAAGAGTATGTTCATTTATAAATTGATCTAACATTATTCTTTGACTAATTATTATAGATTATTAAATAAAATCATTTGCCCAATTAGTTAATAATGCTTGCATCAAAATATAATTCCCAAACATTTGCCTTAAAATCATTTGCATCAAGAGAAACATGAGTTGACTAATAAGAAGTGTGAAGATTCAGTACATGTAATACCTTGACTTTTTATATCAAAATTTAATAAGGATAATTAGAAAGTAATTGGAGGTATTTGGATTTTATTGGTTAATTATCGGGGTATTACCAAGGACGTATTCGTAAGATTTTAACTTAAAGAATTTATTGAAGGATAATTATGATTAATTTGAAAGAAGAGAGATTTATGGATCGAATCAGATTGGTTTGGCTCGGTTTTCTTTTAATTATAAGAAAAAGAAGAGGAAATAAGATTTAGGGGATAAATTGATATTAATTTAATGAATTAAATTATTATGTTGGGGGTGAATTAATTAGAGGAAATAATTAAAATAGGCAAGAATTATGATAAGAGGAGGGAGAACCAGTTCACTAAGTGAACTGGTTTGGTCGAATCAAAAGAATGGCCAAAAGGCCATTTTACGTGAGAGACGAGAACAGAGATGAGGGAGAGAAGAGAGGGAGAGCAGTGAAGCCGAGGGAGACCGAGTGAGGTGAGCGTTCGGGAGAGCTCGCAGGTGGGTTCTTTGCGACGGGAGGCGTTGTGTGACCTGAGGACGAGTGCCTGCGAGCGATGAGGAACGACGCTGAGGTTCACGGCTAGGGCTCGAGTTCAGGCTCCATCGGGTGATGTTTTCCATCAAGGTTTCGGTGTAAGCCAGCCAACCTCTCCTCCTCCTTTACATTTTCGTTGATCTATCGTTCGCAGGGAGTGATTATGGTGTCGATTTCCGTTCGGCGTTCTCGCGATGGTAGGGGTGCAATTTCGGTTGGGTGTGGCGCGACCCGCGACCCGGGTGCTCCTACCCGATTCTGGCTGAACGTGGTTTGACCCAGTTCGGTTGAACAGTTGTCTGCTGAGCAGACAACCCCATTCTTTC
>JAJTVF010007197.1:0-22660 GCA_022433065.1 Begonia loranthoides
TGTGGCTTTTGTTTTTGACTTTTGAAAGGAAGAGTTGAAAAAAAAAAAGGGAAAAGTAGAAGAGAATTGGAATTAAACTTCTCTTCCTCTCTTTCTATATCACACACAACTCTTTCTCACTCTCAAAGAGTAGCATCATCTCCAAAAGGTCCTTGGTGAAAGAATAGAGAAGATGTGTGAAGAGACTTTGCTTCTTCAATTTTTCCTGAACCATCTCTCTCACAATCTCTCTTCTGCTTCTTTGTTCATTTCTTCTGAAGAAAGGAGAACTAAAAGAAAATCATACTCCTCCCTTAATCATCAAAGGGAGACATTAAAGGGAAAAAGACTCAAGGCGAGAAAACGTTTTCCGGATCAACGTTACATTAACAAAAGTATGGATCAAGGTAGTACGGTTATTGAGTTTTGTTTATCCATAATCTAATGAAACAATTGGTTGAATCAAAATACGTTAAATAATTTTAGGAAAATTAAAGTATTGTTAGTATGAAAGTATGAAAATTAAAGAAACTAACAGTAAAACCTGATTTCCATTGAGTTCATCTGTATTTTCAAATTATTGGTCCTGTTGGAGGTTGGTTTTTTTATTAGGCATTGAAGTTCAGATTTTTTAAATAAAAGTTGTCAATTTTAGACTTAAGTCTTGCTATTTTTGTAAACTGGTACATTGTGGATTTGTTTGGTACTTAATTCGTTAGAAAATATGGAAATTTCAACAAAACATGTGTGCACGACGTAGGAGAAGATAATGTTGGGTCGAGGCTTTGCAGTCTAGCCTTTGTGGGGTTGCAGCCCCTTCCCAAATTTTGGGTCATGGCCCAGACTTTGTTTTAGGTTTGATTTGGTCATTTGGATTTTAAATCCAAATGTTTTTGGGCTGTTTTAGAGCCCGTTTTAGCACTGATTTTAGCTTTACACTCAATTGTTTTAAAGTCATTTCCTTTATCTTAAAGTGAGAATTTTCAATGCTAACTTTATAATATCGTTATCCATAGATTCTGAGATTTATATTTGGAGTTGACGAATATTGTTGGACTTTTCTGCATCTTTTTGAGCTTTGATTTTTGGTAGGCCCATGGTGAGCTAGAGCTTTATTTTTATGTTCAGCATTACATTATTTTTATAAAATCTTATTTTAAGAAGTGTTTTTATATAAAATAGATGGTCATAGGCTCATTGTGAGATAGAAGTTTATTTTTATGTATAAGTATCACATTGTTTTTGTAAAACTCTATTTTGAGATGTATTTTCATATAAATGACGTGTTCATTTTATGGTCGTTGATTTTTGGTATTGTTATGCATTTTTCAGTGGACATGAGCATGCATATTATTTCATTGATTATCTTGGTCGAATGAACCAAATTTAATTAACTCTTGAAGGGGTTCTATTTGTTGTTCGCATATTCGATCATTGTAGGATATGCTTGTTTGTGTTAACTAGAGTAATGAGACAGCTGATTGTGTCGTATTCTTGGGTGCAAAACCCTAAATTTAATCAGGGTCTTATTTTTGTGGCTTTAGCGATAGCTGAGTATCATTGTTCTATATATATCTGTGACACGTTGTTTCCGAAGACCATGAGCGACTTCATTTTCACTGGAATTTTCAAATTGTACAGTAGATGTTATTTCTTGTATATATCACACTATAGTTGAGTGTTTTCTTGTTTGCCATACTATTTATTTTATAAACCAATTTTGAGGCAAATGTTTTAAACATGACATGCTCTTTATTTTTATTATAATATACATGTTGGACATAAAAAATTTATCTCTATTGAGTTTAGTTGACTCACCCCAAACGATTCTCCCTTTTCAGGTTTTAGTTTAGAAGATCCCCACCAACGGACGCATGAGTGAGTTCGGCAAAATTTTTATTTAATTAGTAGTTTTCCATTTGAGAGTTCTTTGTGAGGTTGGAACTCATTCTAAACTTGTATTAAAATTTTTATTATTTTTATTTTATGGCATATTTATATTTGAACTTATATCATCACTTTATTTTTAATGTCACTGATACAGTTATGGATTAACCTAGTTGGTTGGTCCCTAACTATTTAAATTTTATTTAAAGTCTTTTGCTATCAAGTTAATTCTAAGTTAAAGGGTTGGACAATGTGGTTCTTTTTTGGGTTAGATCGTTTCTCATTTTGTCTTGAATCCCCTTTGGGGCGTAACATGTTCTAGCTAAAAACTTCATCAAAGTTTCAATAATGTTTACTTCACAACTATGAACATGGACATGTCGTGGAAATCTTTCCAACAAAGACTTTTTACATTTTTTTTACAGTCTCACAAACACTTAAGAGTTTCATACAACTTATAATATGTTTTATACCTATTATTTATTAGTCATAAAAGTTATATTTTGTTAATTTTTAATGAAAAAAATCAAAATTAAATATCACTTACGCATTTTTTTATTATTTATGCATGATGATTGAAAGATGGATAAAAAAAGAAAAAAGAAGGAAAAAGCTAGAATTCGACATCAAGCTATGAACATAAAAGTGGAGTCAAAGCCAAACAAATAAGAAAGATAAAAAAGCCAAAAAGTCAACAAAATAAAAAAGGCCACAACATTCTTAGACACTATACCCTGACATTCCCATCCTAAAATAAAGAAAATCGGTGATTTACGAATGAATGTTGCGACATTAGCACCAATTATGCCCTAGTGTTAATGCTCTTAAATTTAGAAAGAATTGTGTCTTTCGACTTTAAGTCGTGGCATTTTATCGACAAAAGCCACAACATTTTAAGCTAAGCCATGACATCCTTCTTATTATGTTGCGGCACTTTTACAATTTTTTGGAGATTTTATTTCCGATTCAGAGTTGATTCTAAGGATATGATCTTGGCTTTTATAAATATATGCCTACAGCCGAATTGAGGGCATAAAGGAATGAGAAGAATAAATCTAAAAACCATCTCTAACGCCACTTAGAGGATTCAACGTATTTTGAGAATGGATTGTTGCTAGCACAACTGGACATTGATAGATTTTTTTTTTCTTGTTTCTCCTCTTTGCTTTATTCCTATTATTTGCAGTTTAGATAATTACATTGGACCATGTTTGTTTTGGAGTTTTCTTTGACTAAAGTTTGTGTTTGTAATTGCGTTATGAACTAATTCTTTTGTCTAGGGTTCGATGGAATTGAAATTATTGATTTAAGTGAAATTCTCTCTTTTTAATCGTATTGTTCTAGTTTTGGATTTGTTGTTTATTTTGATTGACTAATCACCCAATTAAATACGTTGTAATTCTAATTGATTTGGAAAAAGAAATTACGATTTGGTATTAGATAAAAATAACATGCATCATCTTATTAATTATTTAATAATTTGATTTTTGTGCAGAATATGAATATATTTATGTGCCGTGTGCAATTGCTACCAAAGTTGTGTTCTTAATGAAGTTGTTTGATTAATTTCTCATAGGAATAAAGATAAAATAATTAAATAACTATTTTTTTGTAAAATTTTAGAAGAGTTTTATAAATTATTTTGAATACTTGATTAATCCAATTGCTTAGTAATAAATTAAAAAAAGGAACGGATAATTAAATTTGATAGAGGAAAATTGAAATCTTAAATTTTTAATTGCTTGGTTAAATTTAAAAAGCTTTGATTTTGATTTTAATTGTGTTTAATGAGTGAGATCATAAAACTAATTTTTGATTAATTAAATAAGTTAAGGTCGGTATTTAATTTATAAAAATATTAATTCTCTATACCGATACTTATTTCTTAAAATTAATATTATTTGCTATATCGATGTTGCTTATCTGTGGTTAAAAGTAACATTATTACAATTTTTTTTAGGGAAAATGACAAATCAACTATCGTACTTTGTGATTAATGGTAAGTCAATAACTAAAGTATTTTTAATAACAAATTAACCATTGAACTATGAAAAAAAGTTGCCGCAAACATCACTATCACGTTTGCCGTTAAAAATATTGATTTCATTCCGGCGCGGAACGATATTTTTAAAAATAACGTTCTAATATTGACGGTCTGCCGTGGTGCAGCTGAATGACTATATTTATTAAAAATTACGACGTTCCACTGCAAATTATGACACCTTCCGCGGCGGACCGTCAACTTTCTGTCGCGTAATGACAACGTTCCGCGGCGGAATGTCTTGCATCGTTATGCGTTCCTGTGCCCTAGTATATAAGACTTGATTGTACGATCCGACGAGTTTCGCAGAGGAACAGCCTCCAGCATCACCTCTGCAACACATGAAGGATGATGCTCCGCAGCCAATGACTCCACCCCCTCACCAGTCATCTCATTTTACTTTGATGCTTGAGGAGATTTCCGTTGGATGCTCAGGATGGAGGACCGACTTGTCTGGATGGAGGAGCTCCATCAAATGGGACTGCACTGAATACAAATGATGGAGGAGCACCATCAAATGGGGCTGCTCCAAATGCAAAAAAAATGAAGGTGCAACATCAAATGAGATTGCTCCAAATGCAAAAAATGGAAGAGCGAGAAAAGGAGCGTCATCATGAGATGTTGACAGCATTGCAGAGAATGGGGCAGTGAGCAGCCCCTCCACCATCCTCTCCAATAGCCTCTTGAGAAGCCCCTATAGTAGCCCCTCCAGTAGGCTCTTCAACAGCCTCTCCATCTTCCTCTTAGCAACGGAAGACACAAATTGCTTGTAAGTTATTGATGCACCTCAAGGACCGATCACTCGGGCCCGAGCTAAAAGGATCATCACTTTTCTAACAAGCTTTTATTTTGCAAGTGGAACCACTCTTGAATGACTTGAAGATGAGCCTTTACAAGAAGATAAAGGAATGCCTAAACACTTGCTCACTTGGAAGTCCATTGCATCCCTACGCCCTGCACCAATAACCCGAGAACACATTGGGTCCCAAATTGCCGAGGCTAAGGAGCATCCTTAGTTAGATATATGTTCATTTTATATTTTGACATGTTGACTGGATTTATGTTTTGTTGGATTGATGAATTTTGGATTGTTTTTGAATAGATTTATGTTGGTTTAATTGTTAAAATTTTGGGAGTTCTCGGCAAGCAATTTAGCCGAGTCCTCATGACAAATTTTGATCAAAAGGACAATACTATAATTTTTCATTAGGACAGCCTTAAGGGAGTATTTAATCTTCCTTAATAGAGTCCTAAACCCAAATAGGAATTTAATTAAGCGGCAGCTAAAATCATTTGGAGGTTCTCTCTGAAAACCTATCGATGATTCTTGTCTAGGTTAGCTAAAGACTTGAAAACCAAAGATTTCCCTCCTCATTGTTCTTGTCCATCTTGGAGGAGGGATCTTATACTGAATTCTTCCACCATCTCTCCTTGGGGTGTTCTTCACGAGAGAAGGTTCAGAAGATCGACGGAAAACAAATTTAGAATTGCAACACAACCAAAGAAAAATAATGGCAAAGTTACAAGTTGGTTTGATAATACCCTAACCGATAATATCGACTTCAATGGATCTTTGCAGTAAAGACTACTCCACCTTGTTTTCTTTAGGTCTTCTAAACCTCCACGTTGGAGAACACCTCAAGGAGAGAATATAAGGAGGTTTAGTGTAAGGGTTCCTCTCCAATACCTAACAAGAACGGTGAGATGAATGATTTTTGGCTTCTAGTTTCGGTAGGAACCAAGACAATAGAACTGTGGGGTTTGAGAGGGAAACCTCAAAATGAAAAGCTTCAGCTTAATTTTCAAATTCCAAATTAGTGTTGAGGGCAACCTTAAGGAAGCTTAAATACTTTCTTAAGGGATGCCCTAAAAACTACAATTACAAAATTGCCCTTAAGACTAAAAATTGACCATAAGGACTCGGCTAACATGCTAGCCGAGTACTCCAAAGTTCAACAATTCAACCAACCTAAATCTATATAAAAAAAATCCAATATCCAGTAGTTCAATCAAACTTAGGTACATAAAACATGTCAAAGTATTTTAAAGACATATATTCAACTAAGGAATCACTTTAGGTCTCGGTAACTTGAACGCTAATGTGAATCGGCCAATTGGGGCTAGCCGAGGGGTTTGCAATGGGGGTCCAAGTGAGCATGTGCTTTGGCATTTTCTTGTCCTCTTGCAAAGGGTTATCTTCAAGTCCATCAAGTGAGGTTTTCCATGCAAAATAATAACGTGTTAGAAAAACGATGATCCTCTTGACTTAAGCTCAAGTATCTGAAATCTGTGGTGCATCAGTCCTCATCCTACCCATCACAATGCTTGAAAATGCAATGCAATAACTCGTTTTTCTTCATAAAACAT
The DNA here is from genome assembly GCA_022433065.1 of Begonia loranthoides. Classification (NCBI taxonomy): domain Eukaryota; kingdom Viridiplantae; phylum Streptophyta; class Magnoliopsida; order Cucurbitales; family Begoniaceae; genus Begonia; species Begonia loranthoides. Next base: position 6,275 of record JAJTVF010007197.1, read on the forward strand.
GGTTTGAGACGTTGAAGAACTAACTCTTTATAAAAATGTTGATTAGTTTCAAAGAAAGAGAATCATTCTTTTGAAGACCTCCCATGGAAAAACAATTTTCACCTCTATTTGCAAATCCATCCCTCTCCATCGCATTTTCTATTTAGAGAGTCCGTCGAGAGATGAATTTCTATTGATGTTCGCCAATGAAATTCCTTTGCGATTGATGTCTTGAAACCAACATCATCTGCAAAAGTTATCGAAGAAGAAAGTAACTAACACAGAAAGATAATGAAATTTCAGGTCCAATGCAAATGCGTATGGTAATTTATGAGCAAACCCTTCGAAAGTTCTCATGGCGTTGCAATACACCCAGCAAAGTCACGACAAATTCTCTTTTGCTTTTCTCGATTTCATTTTCCTAATTACCTAATGGTGTGTATCATCTAAACGACGAGGTTGCGCTTCCCTATCCTTACAGCTTGAAATATATATCATCATCTAATAAGATTGAAATTATTTTTAAATTTTATTTTTCAAATTTAATTATGACATCATAAATTACTTTTGGTTCAGCGTCCACTTACATGTATATATACCAAAAGGATCGGAAACAAACTATGAATATGTCTATTAAAATCTTCCTAGTGTCAATTTCATTCTAAATGATTGAGTGAAACTATGTTTACTAATATAGACGATATGATTCTTACGTGAGATTTTTTTAACAAGCATAAATAGAATGACTATTTGAAAGTAAAATTAAAATTACGAGAATTTTATAAAATAAATTGGTGAATTATAAGCATTATTTCTATCTAAAGCAAAGAGAAAGTTTTAATAGAAAAAAAAAACAAGAAAAATTTGAAAAAAATGCTAATTTAAAATGTTGTCAACATGTTGGATAGTAAAGAAGAAACAAGAGTTCTTAACTTGGGAGCCACTCCAAGAAGAAGTAAGTTAGGTGGATTTAAGAAAGTGATTTCTTTTGTTTTTTTTTAAGGTTCCTAAACTTTGTAGACGTGTAATAAGGGTGACATTTAAGCAACCATCAAATCTTATTAAACTTGATAAATTAGGGCGATTAGTTCACAATTAACTTCCAAAGATTTATTTAAAGTAAAACGAAATAGGAAGATAATTATTAATTAGAAATCCAATAATAGTTTGGACAACCCCAGGGTGGATGTTGTCAGAACTCAGAAGTTCTTCTTCCTCCCTACCGTGTTTCTCAATTATGAGAAAGCATCCTCTGTTATGCACATGCCATCCTAAGGGTTTGAACATTTTTTAGTTGAATTTCATCTCCCCAAAGGAAATTTTTGGGAGTTAAACATGATGGTAATGTTGTGACATGTCGCATATGTGTGATTCTTAAATTAATAAAAACAATGAAAGATTAGAGTATAAGATTAAAATACATAGTTATCATTAATTTAAGCTAATTAAAAATAGAAAATGATTATTTGCAAACCTACTCCCACCAAACAATATCAAGTCTAGCTTAATTAAAAAGACTCATTATTCTCTACAACAAATGCAATTATGGGTGACACATTGTGGGGACAAACAATGGGTCACACTGTCACAAAGTAGAGGCACAAACATTTAAAATTTGAAATTATAATTAAAAAAACAAAGTAGTTGGTTGGTTGGATTCTGCTGTTTAATGTATATTCATTGACTTATTTGTTTCTCTTTCATATTATTCATTTGCCTTTCTCCACTAATTAAGGAAGTTGAACTTAATTGATCCAATGCATGCATGTTAAAGTATGCCGGGTAATTCTGTGTTTGCTCTTTAATATTCTTACTTTTTTACATAACATTAATTAATCAGGATAATAATTAAAATTAATTACCTAAAGTAATAAATGTCAAAGTAAGTAAGATCTAGATGGCCAAAATTAAAAGAAAGGCAGATTACTACAAAATTGCTCCAATTAGACTTGGCCCGTAATTACTCAATGTCAAAGTAAGTAAGATCTAGATGGCCAAAATTAAAAGAAAGGCAGATTACTACAAAATTGCTCCAATTAGACTTGGCCCGTAATTACTCAATTGCCCCTGTGATTAGTTGGGCATATGGGGTGGTAAATGAAAACTCAATGTAAAAATTGTAGTTGTAGTTTGGGAATTAATAATAAATTGAGGTGTATATTGTAGTTATGCATTCAACTTTATTAAATTTTATTATTTGAAACTTCCCGGCTCCAATATTACAAATGTGACCAGATTTAAAACTTTGAAAGTTTGATTTCTTTGAGGTAACGCCAAAAAGTCATATGGGGAGCGTTTTCGAAAGAAAACAAAAATTGTTTCGCCCAACTACAATTCTTCATTATTTCACATGAAATGACGAATATGCTTCTTAACTTCTTTTTTATTTTATTTTATCATTTATAATTTTGTTAAATATAATAGAAAACTTAACAAGTCAAACTCTAGACTTTAGGATAAACCACACGTTAAATTTTGGAGAAATTTTGAGGACAACTAAAACATCAAACTATGAAAAAATAACGATGCAAATCTCGTAGTCACATTTTTAATTAAAAAAGGTCAAGACCAAACGCCACAGTCATGTTAAAGTCAATTACCATCCAACGAGGACGTCTAAGGATCAAGAATAGATGTCCTTCAATGATGAGGGATGTCCAAGACTGATCCACTCAGAGAGACATTCTTGGGGCCATCGTAAGGCCTGTGGACATCCTTGTTGGGAGCTGGATTCAATGAGGATGGATGATATATTAGAATAATTATATTAAAAAACAATCACAATTATTAATTACTTTTTATAATATATCATACTATCTTTTTAAAATTTTAAATATATTATTTTGAAGAAAAAATAGTGTTTAGAAATGAAAAATTTTCAAAAAAATTATTATGCATGAACATGGATGAAATAAAGTTAAGCTATTTGATGAAGTATGTAAGTTTAATATTTTGTTATTAGCAAAAATAGAAAGAGAAAGGGTATAAAGGGGAACTTCTTCTAGGGAATGAATGCTTTATGTACTTTATAAATTGCGCCGAATTATTATTTCAATTTACAAATCCATTCCGTTTCAGCCCTCAAGTTCTTACTTCCAAGTTTTCAAAAAATTCAATTTTCCTTCCATTTTCATTCATCCAAACAGTAGTTTCAGAGTTTGTTTCTGTCATTATTTTTTGAGAAAATCTTGAAGCAACGACAATGAACTACTAGAGATTGCTTCTCTTTCGCTGAATCTGAGAGAGCGGGAGGTTTTGTGTTGTGAAACGGACACAACAGCTTCTATTTTTGTTTTGCATTTTGCTTTATTTCGGTATCTTTTTTTGGTTTTTTGAGCTCCGACGCTCTCTAGTTCTTCTCTCTCTCTCTTCTCTTTTATGAAGGTTTGTTTGTTTGTTTGTTGGGGGAGCTTAACATCTTTCTATTCGGCTAGCGCTGTTTGGGAGTTTTTTTTTGGATGATTTGAAACGCCCATTTTTATTTCAGTTTCTTTCGTTTTTCGCTATTTCCGAAGAGTTTTGTATCTCTTTTGGGTCTGTCGGCTGCTTGAACTCGGTGGGTGAATTTCATCAATCTGATTGGAAATTCTTATTTTTTACGCTGAGTTTGGGGCTTTCGAGTAGTGGTTTCGATAATGTGGGTGTGATATTGGTCGAATTTGGGAAGTAAGAGTGAATTTCTAGTGACAGGAGTGGGGATTCTATTGTTCTTTGGTTTGGAGTTTGTGATTTTTCAAAAAACATGATGTTATCCTCGTCACCTTCTACAATTGCACGGAGCTCGCTGGAGGTAATGCTGGATTCTCTCAGGCGGAGAGACGAGAATGACAAGGATAACGACTTGCCTCCGGCACTGCCAGTTCGGCCTAACTCAAAGGGTCGTCTTCCTCCAGCTAGGAGGTTCTTTCCCGCCAATTTTAGGGTGGGAGATGAGGGTATTCCACAGTGCTCCGTCAGTGAGCTTCATGGGAAAGAAGAAACAAAGAGAAAAGAGAAAGATTTTGAAAGCAGGAGAGGTAGCTTTGGAAGTAAGAGGATGAAGAAAGATCAAAATGAAGAATCGCCTTATGATATAGCTTTAGAAAACTGCAGAAGTGATTATATGGAGGAATCTAATGGCGCTGCTGCTTCACTAAAAAAAGTTGGAGATTCAGAGTGTGATGACAACGTTGGGTATTTCATTAAGAAGGTAACATTAAGTGTTTTTTTAAGTCTTTCTGTAAATTAGCTCACTATTTTTTGTTTTTGGGTATAATCTTCTATATTTATCCCTATGTTTCCAACAACGATTTATTTAATATCATGCTCTGATAGGATACCCTTTGTTTAAATTTGAATCAATAGCCTACAGTTTTTTTTTTCTGTTTTTCTTTTCCGTTTCCCATAGGAGAATGAATAATCTCGAGAAAGTGATGATTTCTGAAAGAGAGAGGTCTTGCTTGAGTTGATTGAAGTCACTTAGATGCAAGAACAAACTCAAAATCTAGATTTACAAGTCCTGGAGGAGCTCGGCTTTGAGCATTTTTAAACAGCTTCTATCATAATTTTTATTATGTTATAGATGATTGGATTCAGTGTATGTATAAAGATTTTCTTCTGTCACTTTCTCAGAAACTCCTTGTTTGGTGTCACCTCCCAAATGGCAAGTGGGAACCAGGAACTATACAATCAACTACAGGGGAAGAAGCAGTTGTTCTTCTCTCAAAGGGAGATGTAGGTTTAGAATCTTGGTCCTTTCTAGAAAGTACTGAAGCTCAAAAACAAAAATTGTTTGACTGTAAATGTGTTGATTGTTAGGTTATGAAAGTCCCCACAGTGCAGCTCTTACCTGCAAATCCAGCTATCTTGGAAGGAGTTGATGATCTCATACAACTTAGTTATTTAAATGAGCCATCCGTTGTTCACAACCTCCGGCAGAGATTTTCTCAAGATAAGATCTACGTAAGTGTAATTCAATCAACAAGCTAATGCTCCCAAGACAGATATTTTACCTCATTTCTTAGATCTTAATTATCGGTAGTCTTATTTGCGTCTATTTTTATTGGGTTTTCTTGTTTTAGAGTAAGGCAGGGCCAGTATTGATTGCAATCAATCCCTTCAAAGATGTCGGTTGTAATGGAAATGATGTTGTTATGGCATATCGACAGAAGCTTGTAGACAGTCCTCATATTTATGCTACAACAGACATTGCCTATAAACAGATGATGTCAGGTTTGCTCCGAATCTTTTTTTTTTTTTTTAATGATATCTATTTTATTAATCTTCTTCTGGTTGCAATTTTGACATGCTATTTGTGACTAGTAACTTAAGGTTATTTCTTTGTCATGATCTTTTTCGGCAGATGGGATCAATCAATCCATTATCATAGGGTAAGAAAGTAGAGTCTTTCTGTATTGATGTTTTCACCAGGTTTTGTGCATATTTAATCAACCGTCACGTGCTTTGTTCATGAGATTAATGAAATCCATAAAATTCTTTTAACTCGTTAATTCTTTTCCTCAGTGGAGAAAGTGGAGCTGGGAAAACTGAGACGGCAAAAGTTGCCATGCAGTACTTGGCTTCTCTAGGTGGTGGAAGTTTAGGGCTGGATGATGGAATACTGCAAACAAATTATATACTGGAAGCATTTGGAAATGCTAAAACATCAAGGAATAATAACTCCAGTCGATTTGTGAGTGTTTTTAACTCTTGGATTTGTCTACATGCTGCTAGATCTTTCCTTGTACTCTAGTTAAAAGCATTTCTAGTTATAACATGGTTCTGCTTCTACGTAGTATTTTTGGAAAAGGATTTCTGAATGGTATGACCATATTTTCTCATTTGGTGCAGGGCAAGTTGATTGAAATTCATTTTAGTACACTTGGGAAGATCTGTGGGGCAAAAATCCAAACTTGTAAGAAAATTTCTGCAGCAATATATTTCTGTTTGATTTTTCTGTACTTGATTATTACTGATTTGCTGTTTCAAAATCACCTGCATCATCAACTGTGTATTCACCTGCCGTACTGAACAGTTTTGTTGGAAAAGGTACTTTATTACCACTTCTGAAATTTATATTGAAATTTGAATTATTAAAATCATGCTTTAGTATCGCCCTACTTTGAGCAGTCAAGGGTGGTTCAGCTGGCCCAAGGCGAGAGGTCGTACCATATCTTTTATCAACTTTGTGCTGGAGCCCCATCACTTCTTAAAGGTTCTTGTCTACTCAGTTTGTTAGTAATTAAGTTCTTCAGAAGGTTTTGATTTATAACCTTGATTTGCCAAACTTTCATCTGTTCAAAGTTAGAAAATTGGTGTAAAACTTTCATGCGATGCTTGACATAACATTACCATGTAGTGCCTGGTTTCTAAATGATTGTTGTGACTTTTTTATTTTTATGCAAAACTTCAAAGTAAATGTTCGTAATAGATAAGTTGTAACATTAATTTTAGAATAGCTTCACTTGGAGATGCAGATCTTAATTGTCGTAAAAAGTTGCTGATTTTGCTGGCCTCTCTCAGGAGTGGCTTGATGTCTCACTTTTGAAGAATTACAATACTTTTTCTCTAATCAGCTTGAAACTGTTGTCAAAATGAAACTTTTTTACTTCTATGTCTCATATGAATTATTAAGTTTCATCACTGATTACTGGTCAGTATGGCCATGGTTTCTAATTCATGGGCTCCGAGCCATTTCATTACTAGATCATTTTCCTGTTGTGCACTTCATCAACTACTAGCTTCTGATTCTTTTGAGTTTTATTCCTTCTCTAAATTTATAGGGAGATTGAACCTCAAGGATGCCTGTGAGTACGAGTATCTCAATCAAAGTGAGTGCATAGTGATTGATGGTGTTGATGATGCACAAAAATTTAGTATTCTCGAGGTGATTGAGGAAATAGTAATTCCATCTGCTGAAGTTTTCTTCTTTGATTTCAATTCTTGAAAAGACTTTTAATTCACATTTTCACACTTCAGGAAGCTCTAGACACCATTCAAATCCGCAAAGAGGATCAAGAAAATGCATTTTCTATGCTCGCTGCAATCTTATGGCTAGGCAACATATCGTTTCAAGCAATTGATAGTGAAAATCAAGTGGAGGTGGTGGCTGATGAAGGTAATGTAATAAGTTTCTTTTATTTATTTTCTTGACTATGCAGGTTGAGGTTATATGCTAAGCGCTTGTGCATGAATATTCTTTTATCTGCACATGTTTTTGGTTGTGAATGGACTTTTCTTGATGCAAGAGAGCATCTTGGATGGTGCAAGTGACGTATGTGGACTTTTGGTTTGGCAGCTCTATTGAGTGCAGCAAAGCTGATGAGTTGCAGTTCCCAGGACCTTATGTTAGTTTTATCGACCCAAAATATTCAAGCTGGAAAGGATACCATTGCCAAAAAGTTGACTTTGCGTCAGGTTTGCTCTTTTTTCTATTTACCCATATATTGTATGCTTTAGCTTTAGTATTTATGGATCTGACGTGATGATATTCAATCTGGAATGCAGGCAAAGGACACAAGAGATGCATTAGCGAAGTTTATCTATTCGAGCTTGTTTGACTGGCTTGTAGAACAAATTAACAAGTCACTTGCGGTGGGAAAGTGTTGTACTGAAAGATCTATTAGCATTCTTGACATTTATGGGTTTGAGTCATTTAAGGTATATTATTTTATTTATTTTGTCTACAAGTTCTTAGAAGAATATGATATAAGAGTTTATAAAAAATCATCTTATCATATTTTTCATTTCAGAAAAATAGCTTTGAACAATTTTGTATAAATTATGCCAATGAGAGGCTGCAACAACATTTTAACCGGCACCTGTTTAAACTTGAGCAGGAGGTAAGGATTTTGGATTTTTTATGGAATGCAAGATAATATTCATTTTGATCTTCTTTTTATTTATTTGTTAATGATGATGAAAAGATTTATATAACTTTTCAATTAGTATCATGCTTGGTGGTGCCCTGGTGTTAAGAAACCTCTTACATTTTTCCTTTTCAATGTAGATGAAATTTGAACTTATCTAGAAGAACCGATTGGTAAAAGAAAAATACATATCTAATGTGTGAATGATGATTAGTACCACCATCACATATAGAAAGTTGGCAGACATAGGCTAGAGTGCTTGTTCAGAAATTATTATTTTGAATCGATACTTTGGTGTGACTATACTTAGTTATTTCTCTCTTTTTAGAACTCATTCACTTATATAAGCATTTCAATTGTGCCCTTTAATTTCTATCATGTTAGATGTCCCTACTGTAAGTTTAACTACATAGTTGTGCTTTTACCTCCTCCAATGTTTGGGCATGTGATTTATGTGTGAGGAGTTGCTTGTTTCATTGCAGGACTATGAAGTGGATGGAATTGATTGGACTGAATTTGATTTTGAAGACAACCAAGAGTGTTTAAATCTCATTGAAAAGGTACATTTGAGATGGATGCCCAGAACATCATTCATTTATATATGGACTGAATATAGAAAAGGTTTTTTAACGTATATGTAGTTTGCAATGATTGTTCTTTATGTGACATTATTTGGTGCAAATAATTTCATAACTTGTCATGAAACTATACTTTTTTTTTTTTGCTTTTGTTAATGTTTTGACTCTTTAATGCACTATGGATCGTTCAGAAACCTCTAGGTATTCTAGCTTTGTTGGATGAGGAATCAAAATTCCCTAATGCTACTGATCTTACATTTGCCAACAAACTTAAGCATCATTTGAATGGGAATTCGTGCTTTAAAGGCGAAAGAGGCAGGGCCTTTGGTGTTCATCATTATGCTGGAGAGGTTAGAGCTCTTTTTATTCCACAAATAGAGTTGCATATAAATTAATCTTTATCTGTTTGTTCTTTACGTTTTAATGACAATAGTCTGAACTAAAACTTGTCTTTTGAAGTCATTTAGAGTGGTTTTTAGGTTTATTTTTTTAAAACCTGTCTCTTCCATTCAACTGACTTTAGTCTAAGCTATGTTATGAATATTTGTCTCATGGAGGTGTAGTTCATCAACTTATCCCTTCCATTTGATTGACTTTAATAATAAAGGTAACAAACTAGAATATTTTCATTGTTATTTTATGTATTTCAATTTAAGTAACTTATCTAATTTGTTATTCCTTTACCCTAATTATGTTAATTTCTTTATTATATTAGTTTTCTTATTTGAATTAGGTAATGATGTATTTATAATTTCTAGTTGAGTATCAATGAAATATATGTCATATTTTATTTTCTCTTCTCAAACTCTTTATTTAATGTAATCTATCTCTGTTATAATTACTTGTCTCATGGAGGTGTTTGTGTTACGTCTAACAGTTCAATTCATTTTAATTTGTTTTTCTCAATAAGTGTTACTCTCTAAAGCTCAATTTCTCAATCATTGTTCCTCTGTCGCACTTAATTAGTTTAGGCAGCACTACAACTTGAAACTAATATCCATGTTCAAGATTTACTGGTCTCTAAATTTTGTTAGGTTGCATATGATACAAATGGATTTCTGGAGAAGAATAGAGATCCATTGCCCTCTGAATCCATTCAGTTCCTTTCGTCATGTAGCTCCAAATTACCACAGTTGTTTGCCTCAAAAATACTTTCCCAGAAAGCAGCAGTTTCTCAATACCATATGGGTACTTTAGAATCTCACAAGCTGAGTGTTGGTGCAAAGTTCAAGGTAAAACATGAACGTTCATTTTCTCAAGAAATTTCAATATGCTCTCTCTTTGAAAGAAATGAAAAAGAATTGAAGGTAAACATCGATGTAATAACTTTTCTTTAATACACATTTCTATTCCTTTAAAAGATGATTTCAGATTGAGCAGCGGTATACTAAACATAGCCGACCTAATTTTTCTGATAAATATTGATTGTTTCTGTCCTTGCAGGATCAACTATATAAATTAATGCATCACTTGGAGAATACTACTCCTCATTTTATTCGCTGCATAAAGCCAAATATTAATCAGGCTCCCTGCGCATACGAAGAGGACCTGGTCTTGCAACAATTAAGGTGTTGTGGAGTTCTAGATGTTGTCAGAATTTCAAGATCAGGATATCCCACAAGAATACCCCATCAAGAGTTTGCCAGGAGGTAGATAGTGATGTTTTCTTTTGGGTCTGCAACAATTTCTTTGATGCTAAACATTTTCCGTATGTTTCCCTTTTAGATATGGTTTCTTACTTCGAGAGACCAGTGTATCTCAAGATCCGTTAGGTATATGTGTTGCTGTTTTACAGCAGTTCAATATCCTCCCTGAAATGTACCAAGTTGGCTACACAAAATTATTTCTTCGAACTGGACAGGTGAGTCCAATTATCTTTCGTTAGAACTGCATTTTGATTTTATACTGGCCCCATGATTACTTAATAACTTAAGGCAAATCTATTTCTGATCCCTGCACCAAATAGAAATCTCCTCTTGCGAGATATTCTCTTTCTACAGACATTTGAACAAGTATTATTATTTATGAGAAGGAATTTAATGCCATTTGACTTTGTAAGATTTTCATAAAACATAACAATTACTTGTATGGAAATGCAAATTTCTACAAAAGAAAAAGGGGTAAACCAATGTGATCATGACATTGTAGGTGCTTGCGATGGGTATTCTGAAACACGGAAAAAACTCATTGGCTTAGTTTTCATAATTCACCTGATCTTTGTTCATTATGTAATTTGATTATACATAAAAACATAGTAAGAAATCTAACCTAAAAAGATTATGCATATTGGACTCAAGGTTTTGGAGTTATAAGAACTTTATTCCACTGCGTTATAAATTAAAATTGCTTTATGGCTATGACAAACAGATCAATTAGTTTGGACTTGGTGCTTTAGAATTTATTGGAGCTAAAAAGTGTAATTTGTTTACGAATACCTACTTTGAAGCAGTTTATTGAGATCTACCTCCTTAGAAGGGGGGTTGTTATGTGCACATGGATGGACATATCCACATAACTATGCAGTATCCTGACATAGTTTAAGGATACTATTTGTTGTTTTGAACTGAACATTTTAAAGAATGATACCTCAATGTTGTTTGTGATTCACAGATTGGGGCTTTGGAAGAAAAAAGGAAACAGATTCTGAATGGGATAGTTGGGGTGCAAAAATTCTTTCGGGGACACCTTGCACGTCGTCATTTCCATGACCTTAGGAATGAAGCCATGGCACTACAATCATGTAATATGTTTTATCGCTTATTTTTTAATAGCTATGTTATTTTTGGAAATTTCCTTTCCTTCTCTCGCCACAAGAGACTTGTAAGGTAGCTTCAATAAAGCTGTCCCACCTCTATTTGATGCGTGTCACTTTCTTGTCATGAAAGTATGACTTTTTTGTATTTTGCTAAAGATTTTGACAAAGGAAAGAATCTACACTTCCAAAAAAAGCAGGGGGCTTCAATGGACCATCCTCCTTCAATTATTTCTCCTTACCCACATTCCAAAAAGAAGTAAGAAATGAAAAACTTGTTTTTCACGAAACTAATTGAAATTATCATTGTCATGCAGTCATTCGAGGCGAAAATGCGAGAAGAGAATATATTGTCACAGTTAGAACAAATGACGAGCTGCAAGCAATTATACAATTACAATCCGGTGAGTTTATTTTTTGCTTATAGTCAAGTACATGATATTTTCACATCAAGCTTAACTCTTCTTCCTTTTCATATCTTGTAGTGATTCGCGGTTGGCTTGTCCGAAGGTGTCACAGGGGGATGCAAGTTTTGAAAAAGCCATGTTATGATGGTGTGAAGACTAAACCAAAGCATAGTTGGAGGATTTCCGAAGTTAAGGTATTTTTCATCGTTGAAAAATGTATATTAAAAAATAAAACTGTACAATATGCATGGGCTATTATAAAAGCTCACAATCCCATTCAATTATGGAAAACATAGTTACTAAAAATCCTTTTCCCACCAAAAAAGTATCATACACAAATTTTAAAAGTCTCAATTCTTAAATATAACTATGTTTCGATTGTTCCAAACTCCAGAAAATAAAGCGAGGACAAAAGTAAAGGTACTAATAATTCCTCAAAATTAGACTCTTGGGTAAATCTTTGTTTAATAATTGTTTGGTGTTTCGCTAAACACAGAAAGGAATTGTTTTTTAGAAAACCCTTACATCTATGTTTTCCTTTTAAATCAATGATTTTTCTATTTCTCTTAATGATCATTTTGTTTACTCAATATACTTCTTCCTTAAAAATATTTGCTTTGCTTCAAATATCATCTTGAAAAAGGTCATATCTCCTACATATGCATACGCCAAGTAGTGATACTATCTTGCTAATTTTATTTCACAAATTGGTTTTCAATGTTCATGAATCAAAATGATGGCTTGTTTCTCCCTCAAGAAATTCCATTATTTTGTATACATATTCGTATAAATATGTTTGCAGAGTCAGTTCTATTAGAGTAAGATGTCTTAAAGTAGTGAATTTTGTGATGGCAAGAGGCCTAAGCCCAAGTAGTTGTGAGGGCAAGAGGTTCAAGAGCGGTGAATCTTTTGAGGGCAAAAGGCCCCTAGATGAGGTGGCTGTGAAAAAAAGAAGCCTAAGACCAAGTTGTGCAGTTTCACATCGCTTGATGTGAAAAGTGATGGTTTAGAAGTAAGAATTTCATTTTTAACTACTGTAAGACAGTTTAGAGCAAGACTCGAGAACAAAATTATGCAAATATAGGCCTAAAACAAATGACATTATACTTTTTAATAGACATTGAGATGTTACAAATCATATTAGGGTCAAAGTTTAACATAAAGTGTGGACGACTTGACAAGGGGGCTATGGGGTGATTTGTATCAATCAATCCTTTGAGGCCAAATGGTATAGGAGCAGCAAATCTTGGGAAAATACCTATGACCAAGTAGCTGAAAGGGTAAGAGATCGAGATGGGGCAAAACTATAAAATTTCACGTTGGAAAATGGGAATAGTGATAATTCTCTCTAACTAAGTACAAGACCTTTTTGGATAAAACCAAAAGATAGTCGTGTGGGCAATAGATTAAGAGCAAACGACATTATACTAATTGAGAGAGATTGAGATATTACAATGTTCATATATTTAATTACATTTGTATGCATGTGCTTGTAAGAATAATTATTTAAATGCATTAATCTTTATTGGCAGATATTCTTACTTCATGATACAAGTTCATTTCTTATAATTTTTCCAGTTTTTGGGCAGAGACAGTGATTACTCTTTGATTTAGCAGGTTATGCCAGAGGAAAAGATTGAAGTTTTACCAATGGGTTTGGCAGAGCTTCAAATACGGGTCTTGAAGGCAGAATCGACGTTGGAGAAAAAGGAAGAGGAAAATGCTGCACTGCGAGATCAAGTTCGACAATATGAGGTTAGGTGGTTAGAGTATGAAGGAAAGATGAAATCTATGGAGGAGATGTGGCAAAAGCAAATGACGTCTCTCCAAGTGAGTTTGCTAGTTCAAACATTCTAACTTCTTTCAAGGCTGTGCCTTTCCAATTTTTTTTTTAATAAAAAGAAAATAAATCAAGCCAGAGAAATTACTTCTATAACATAATTAGAAAAAAATAAATCAAATCCTAAATTTACATAAAGTTTACTAATTATTGAACGAAGAAAAAAGTGAAAGGTTTTAGTGTCTTAACCGTTGCTTTTGCTTAGTGCCTTAACCAATGCTTTTGTGAATCTGGTTGTAATTTGTAAACTTTATGCAGATGAGTCTTGCTGCTGCAAGAAAGAGCATACCTACTGACCAAACTCCTGGTCTGCCTGCAACAACCGACGCAAAGTCACCATCTCGTTGTTATGATTCTGAGGGTGCGACATCATTGGGATCACAAACTCCTGGCACAAGCACACCAATCAAATATTCTACAATTTCTGAATTTGGAACTTTGCAGGATACTAATGGTACAAAATTATTATTTTATCTTAAAATTTTTAGCTTTTGCATTAAGTTGACCTCAATAAGTTATTTTTTAACATCCTTTTGAATGTATATTTAAATTTATTAGTCATATGAAGTAAAGTGATGAGACAGAATTCCAAGTTAACTCTTTTTATTTGGATACTACGACAAATTATTATTAATTTATAAAAAATTAAGTTGTTTGGTCAAGGTTAAATAATCATTTCAATTAATGTTTAATAGGTACTGTGGGTGCAGTAAGCAATCTGGTGAAGGAATTTGAGCAGCGGAGGCACACCTTCGATGACGATGCAAAAGCTTTAGTAGAAGCCAAATCAGAAACTAACTTCCACCCTGATTTGGAGCTTCGGAAACTTAAAAAACAGTTTAAAATATGGAAGAATGAGTACAAAGGTAGACTAAGGGAGGCAAAAGTAAAGATTCATAAACTTGGTCATACTGATGCTGTAAGGAGACGTTGGAAATGGTGGGGAAAGTAACCATGAAAATGGAGGTCTAGAACATGTATAATTTTAGAACATCGTCTCAAATCAGAGCCCATAAACAAGGGATCACAGAAAAGGCAAAGAGACTTGAGAAATCCTAGAGAAAGGTAAACAAGTTTTGATTAAAGACCTTGTTTGCTTCTCTGTATCTGTTCTTTGTGTACGGCAACATCTGTAGGATTCTCCAAAATCAATTTTGCTTCGTAGCTAAAAGTAGGAATTCCCCCGAGAGATCTCGGCTGTTATGTTATAGCTTAGTTTATGTGCATAGTCATTTGTCATTGATGTATGTAGATTTGTATCAAAGCAATAGAAGAGTGCTTATAAGCTCCCTTGCTTTTGAAATGTCTTCAATAAGATTACTTGATATAAGATGGACGAATGTAGAGCCTGTAAAGTATTATTCTCATTCATTTTCAATAGTTATATGTTTTAAATCATACTCTACCGAGGGAAATGAGTCTTTGATGCCTATGATTCCGCTTTTAGTTGATTAAAAATTTGAGATTCAGCCTCAGCAATGCCGTAAACTTCAATATTATCTTTTCTAGCCATGAACATGTTTGTCACAAGCCATTTTTAAGATTCTTATGACAGTTTAAAACGCATTGGATCTTGTGTTTTTAAAAACATAAAGACAGAATCTGTCTTCCCATATGGTCTGATCTGAAGTCTTATGTCGAAATTCAGAAAATGCGATTCTTTTTTTTTTTTATTCTCTTGATGTTCTTCATATTTTGTGTTGCCATTATATTGTGACAGACGATTGAAGTTCTTGGTATAGACAAACAATCATTAGATCTCACTGATATAAGCACCGAACACATTCACTAACAGATATTTATGATGATCTGCATTGATATTCAATCGCAATACACCAAATTGAAGTTTACTAATGAAATAATTTATGATCCAGGTGCGAATTTTGTGGCATAAACCCAAGCATTATTAGCAACTGGGTTATCAAGGTGGTCGAGGAGGTTCTCCAGAGGACCCTTTCCTGTAACAATGGCTTGGACAAAGAATCCAAACATGGAGAACATTGCCAGGCGGCCATTTTTGATTTCTTTCACTTTGAGCTCTTGGAAAGTGGCTGGATCATCAGCCAGACCAAGTGGGTCAAAATATTGGCCACCTGGGTACAGGTCGTTTCCGTCTCCTACTCCATCTAAGCCATTGATGCGGTAACCTTCGACCAGACCCATTAGAATTACTTGACTCCCGAGAACGGCTAGGATGCTTTGGGCATGAACGAGATTAGGGTTTCCCAGATAGTCTAATCCTCCTTCTGTGAAGATTTGTGATCCTGCTTTGAACCAGACTGGCTCTTTGAAGTCTACCTTGAGATATTTTTCCAGGACTTCCGGGGTTATGCATCCGAGTGCGCCGAGCATCGCCCACCTCCCGTGGATTACCTGATTTGACAAATTGCCAACAAAAAAAAATTGAATTTCGAGGCAGACTTTGGGGTTTTTTTTTTCTGTTGGTCCATTCTAAGCTTGTTGAATGTTGATTTTAAATCATACACGAGCTGATTTTCTTCTTTTTGGTCCCAAAAATTAGGGCATCAATCAGATTGACAATTGAATACAGACTTAAATGTGAAATTCTAGCATTTTTTGGGTTCATTTTTTGTCTGTAAGTGAAGAAGTGTAGAATTTAATAGTTAAATGTTGATTTTGAATAAGGTACACCACCCGTTTTGCTTCATTTTGGTGGAGAGATTAGTATGCGTAGCTGATTAAGAATGAGAAACGTGATGAAAATGGGATTGGATGAAATACCTCAAGTGCCCTGTTCTTGGCGAATGCCTCTGGATCGGCAGATAGTCCGGCAGTGTCCCAACCGTAGTCACCGGGAAATTCTCCGGTGAGATATGAGGGGGTCTGAGCAGAAAATGGTCCCAAGTACTTCACTCTGTCTGGTCCATACCACAAGTCAAGACCCTATTCATGCAATGAAAAAAAAGTTAGAGGGGGAGAGAGAGAGAGAGAGAGAGAGAGAGAGAGAGAGAGAGAGAGAGAG
>JAJTVF010007200.1:0-10997 GCA_022433065.1 Begonia loranthoides
GCCGACCGTCGCTCGAAGTCCGACTGCCCGCGCTGTTGCCATCTGTCGCCGAGGAGAAGCAACCGCCGACCGAGTCTACTAGCCGAGGAATAGCGTCCTCCTCTGTCGGTTCGTTCTCCGCCGCGCTGCTGTCGCCGAAAACAGAGAAGACTCTGGTTCGTTGCCACCGCCGCCGCTGCCGTCTGTCGCCACTGCCATCGCCGTTCAGAGCTACGTTCGCCGACTCAACTGTCGCCGTCCGTCCGGCGACCTGAGCACCAACGAGGAAGCCACAGCATTGTTCTCCAGCGAACTAACAGAGAGTTCGGCATAAATTGGAGGGATTTTTGATTTGGTAAAAAAATATGAAATTTGGGATTTTTTGGATAGCTGTGATTTTTGGGTGTGACATTGGTGTCCTGAAATTTGAAACGGATATTTTGGGTTGAAAAATTGTGTGAAAATTTTTGAAATTTTTGGGCAGGATGAGTTCAGTGAAATTCGATATTTTGCTGTTGGATCAAAATACGAGATTTCAGTTATGGCAGGTGAAGATGCGAGACGTACTCGCTCATATGGATTTAGACGACGCGTTATTAGGGCTCGATAAAATGCTCACGTTCTTAAGTGAAGAGGAGAAACTTCGAAAGGATCGGAAAACCCTATCTATGATACGTTTGCATTTATCAAATCAGATTTTGCAGGATGTTTTGAACGAGAAGTCTGCCGCTGATTTATGGTTAAGATTGGAGCAGTTATGTATGAAGAAAACCCTGACAAGTAAGCTGCATTTGAAGCAACGGTTATATTCTCATCAGTTATTAGAAGGAGCCTCTATTACAGAGTACTTGGCTGCATTCAATGAGTTAGTTTCAGATTTGGAGACTATGAGATGCAAGTACGATGAGGAGGATTTGGGGTTGATTCTGTTATGCTCGTTGTCTGCTTCATATGGTTTTTTCAGAGATACGATCTTGTACAGTAGGGACAGTCTAACTTTGGAAGAGGTTTATGGTTCCTTGTTCTCAAAGGAAAAGATGAAGCAGCTTGTTAAGGAATCCGAATCTCGAGGTGAGAGATTCGTCATTCGGGGTAGAACAAGAGATTCAAACAACAAAAGCAGTGTTAATGTTCAAAGTTCGAAGGGCCGATCAAAGTCAAGGAACCGAGATAGAACCTGTTACTTCTGTCATGGAAGGGGGCACATCAAAGCCGAGTGCCGTAAATTGCAGAATGAGTTAAAGAGAGCTGAGAAGGGAAAACAACCGATGACGTCCGGTGCAGTAGTTGTCGCACAAGAAGAAGACTATAGAGATGGAGATCTTCTAATAGTGTCAGAGGGAAACTCAAAGCCAAACAAGGAGTGGATTCTAGATTCAGCATGTTCGTTTCATATGTGCTACAATCGGGATTGGTTTACGACATATGAGACCGTTTCAGGAGGTGCTGTGTTAATGGGCAATAACACACCTTGCAAGATAGCTGGTATTGGTACCGTCAGAATCAGGATGTTTGATGGAGTTGTGAGGACATTGGGTAGCTTGTGACATATTCCCGAGTTAAAGAAGAATCTAATCTCGTTGAGTACTCTGGATTTGAAAGGGTACAAGTATAGCGCCGTAGGTGGAGGTATAAAGATTAGTAGAGGTACTCTCGTCAAGTTAAAGGGACACAGAAGCTCTGCAAATTTGTACGTGTTACAGGGTTCTACGGTGATGGGTAATCAGGCTAGAAAGTTTGTGAACTCACCTTCAAAAGGTTTGTTGGAGAAGACTCAGAGAAAGTCAGGTTCTCAGGTGAAGTTCAAGTTGGGTTCTGAATCCACATCAGAGCCGATATGTCAGCCTATTACAGATGTTCAGCGTGATGCAGTCACCACATCGTCACCAACTTCAGTTACAGTTTCACGCCAGAGAGGTATCGTCAAAAGCAGAACCAAGAGAATGTGTAAAGCTCCACGGCGATATAGTGAAACATCTACAGTGGGTTACGCATTGAATGTGTTCGAGAGTATAGATTCAGCATATTCACATGCAGTTCGTTGTGACATCTCTGATAATTCGGTGGTACAATAGAGAAGATGTGATTTCTCTTCGAGTGTGTCTCTCAAGTTTAAGCGGGGCTTAAACTTGATCCGTACCAGGTTTTGAGTTGGCCCAGCAGGGGCCTTTGTGGAAGAGGAGGTTATTTTTTGTTGGAGTTTTGTAGTTCGTCTTACATTGGAATTTCTTTGAAAATGGAGATTGTTAGAGTTCAGTGTTCTGGATTCGTTTTGGGGTGGGCCGTGAAGCCTGTATTGGATCTCTCAGATGGAATTCATGTCAAGGTGGAGATTGTTAAAGTTCGGGTGTGACCCGAATTCTAGTTGGGCCGGATTGGGCCCATATCCAATATTAGAGTTATTTAGTTTCTCTATATATTGATACTTGAGTCGCAAAGCTCATTGTACCTTGATTTCCAACTTAGTGATTTCTCCTCTGCCCGTAGTTTTTTCCCGTTAGGGTTTTTCACGTAAATCTTTGTGTCCCTACTTCCGCAGTTTTCTTTTTCGTTTCGCGTTCGATTCTTAACACAAAATTTAAATATCCTTTAAAAATGGACTTATTTGCAATGAAAAAAGTATTATGAAATACCTCAATAATTAATTGGTACAGAAAATAACTTAAGCCTGCGGGGAGTAGTTCTACACTAAATTCATACTTAATTGCCACAACAGTGTCACATACTATTAATAATTAAATTAGATTATTTTGGGATGCATAATTGCACTAACAATATATGGGTCAACTATCTAGTGTCGCGTTACGTGTGACAAGTTTGTCTAACATGTTTCAGATTCGTGAGGGAATCAAAATTGGGTTATTAATTTATGTTCAATCAATGCTCAATAACTATCAGATCATGTTCTGTGTTGCATTTTTAATAAATTATGAAGATTCCATGCTAAAATTCTTGTATAGCACTTTTTAAAAATTAAAATATTTACACGTAAAGATCAATAAGAAATAATTAACGCAAATACATTAAAAATATGAATGACTAAATTATTCTCCACTTATAAGATTAAGTTACTAAAATTATCAGTAATTTATTTTCCATGATTATAATATCCAAATTTTAGATTAAGAAATGGTGCAAGGAATCATTTATGCAAATTTCATTTGAACATAAGTTGTAATTTGATTGTTGAGTTAAGAGAGAGTTTACGTTGAGCAAATTTTGAGGACGAAATTTATATAAGGAGGGAGGAATGTAATACCCCAAATTTTATATTGGAATTTAATAAGAATAATCGAAAAGTAATTAAAGGTATTTGAATTTATTGAAAAATTATCGGGGTATTACCAAAGACGTAATCGTCAATTATCATCAAGCGATATTTGAAATAAATCAAGAATTAGAAATAAATTAAGTAAATGAAAGATTTAATTAAATTATTAAAGAAAAATTTAATTGGATTAAAGATGATTAAAATAGAGGAAATGAAAATTGCAATATTTGAAAGAAGATTTAATGAACATGGTATAGTGGGGATTAAAATGTTAAAGTTTGATTAATTAAAAATTAAATAAAATAAAATAAAAACAAAATACAAAAATGAAAATTGGTTTGCTGGATGAATGTAGAACCGAAGAGAGAGAACACGAGACGGAGAGAGGCGACGAGTCGGCAATCGGGAGTTCGCCCGCGACGACGAGAAAGACGGCGACCTGCGGTGCGGGCTGGAGAGAGACGGCGAAGGGCTCGGATTTGGGGCTCCCGCGGAGGTGAGGTGATTCCTGCGACGGGTCTGACAGCGATTCCGTTGTCAGTTTGAGGTAAGCTAGTCGATTCCTTCCTTCCCCTTTGTTTTCTGGTGATCGTATATTGACTGGTTTCTGGCGTCGGTTTGAGGGTGCGACGGCAGGAGACTTCGGCTCCGTTGAAGGTTGGCGGTTTGGGTTGAGCCATTTGCTGCCTTGAGTGAATTTTCCACATTGGCCCCCTTCC
This sequence comes from Begonia loranthoides, assembly GCA_022433065.1. Taxonomy (NCBI): domain Eukaryota; kingdom Viridiplantae; phylum Streptophyta; class Magnoliopsida; order Cucurbitales; family Begoniaceae; genus Begonia; species Begonia loranthoides. The sequence continues at coordinate 3,970 of JAJTVF010007200.1, forward strand.
AGCTGTGTTCTGCCAACACTAACGATGGGGGCCAGGTTGGTTGAGGAAATTAAGTGGGAGACATCCCTCATCAAGATGGCTGCATAAGAAATTAAAGAGGCTGTTGGATGAATGAAAAATAAATGGACAGAGGAAGAGTGCAGAGAGTGCTTTGTTTTGGGATGCTGGCTGAGAAGGTGAGGGCCGAAGGGGAAGACCTGCTCTCGGATGCCCAGCCCTGTCTGGTGAGGTTTCCCTCTCGGTTGTGTTAGTTTGATGGTTTTTGTTTAAGATGTTAAGTCCAACATTGATACTGCTTTAGTAGTTTTGAGATAATCAGTTAGTTAATGGATGTTGATCTGCTGATGGGATAATAGATCTTAAGTTTCTGTAAAGTATATTGATTATGGAAGAGAATATGTTGCAAATCATTGGATAACACTGGAGAATTCTTTGTTAGTTGAGATAATTTTTGATTTGTTTCTGTAACGTTATGACTATTGCTCTTTATTAGCCATTTTCGAAAGCATGAAAATATGAGATTAGTTCTGCTGTGGATGTGCACTTTGTTACGGGATAATGTTTGCTGCCATATTATTTGGATTAAAAGGAATAATAAGAATGTTTTGTTGGTTGTTGAGTTTTATTAATGGTGTTATTAGATAGGGATATGTTCTGAATAAATTTATGGAATATCATCTTTGTTGTTAGATCTGGATCTATCCTTGCTTTAATCTAGACCCCCTGTTGGATGAATTGTGGAATGATTTTATGCAGAAATTGTAATGTTGGTTGCGGGGTTATAAAACATATGCTCTGGACAATTGATTAAGTTGTTGCTTAGTGCTAGTTGTTGGATAAAGGTTATTAATGGGTTTAAGTAATGAGATGACCTTTATTATTTTGTTATGGATTAAAAATGTTTCTGCTAATTGTTGTGCTCTATTAGTATTTTGAAAGCATGAACAAGTTAATGAAGAATATGGTAATGAAGAATATGTTGGTTTAAATCATAATTGAATAAAAACATGAATGAATTGTGGAAATAGGAAGTGTTAAATTAATGTTGGATTAATTCATACATGTTGGTTTTGGTTTCGGTTTTGGTTCACTAATTAGAATAAAGATATCATGGGAATTGGGTAAAATAGTTTATGACTTGATTCAGATATTGTTATTGGGCTTTGGTTTGCGGGTGAATAATTTATGGATAGAATCTTGTTGATTTTCGCTATACGTTAAGCTTAGTTTCTAAACGTTATTGATTGAGATTAATTAATTAAGCCCAGTTATAATTAACGAAACGGTTTTTTAGGAAACTCTAGTAAGCGCGTATAAGAATTAAAGATAGAAAAAGACGACGAATGATTAATTGATTTGATTAATAATTAAAAGTGATTGAATTGTGAAGGTACAAAGAAGAAGAGAAGAAGAATAACGGCTAAACGCTAATGCACGTTAAAGCTACAAGGTAAGGAATGAGTTGTCTTGGCCTTGTGCCCTACACCCAAGTATATGTGTGTTTGATTTTGAAGTTGTATTGTAGATGTTAACTTTGCTAAGTTAGTTGACTTGAATGGCAATTTCCTCTTTAAATGTTTTAGTAGCTTTTGTGTTAAATTGTGATTAGATGTTAAATGCTATGGAAACAGAATAGATTTTTAGACATGAAGGAACTAAGGAAAAAAATTGTTGAATGGATGAGAAGTATGAATGGATGACAAGGAAGTTATGATGTAATGAATCCATGTTTCCTTTACGGATTTCTATAGATTTCTAGTGATGTTAAAGAAGTTATAATGTTAGATGATCAATGCTTCTTTCTCTTTTACACTCAACAAGTGAGTACGAGAAACAAGAGAAAAAGAATGAGATCTAGATACTTCAAAGGGAAAGTGAATGGAAATGAGAACCATGACTGGAATGTGAAAAATGAAAAGAATGAATGACTATGATGATGATTTGATACAATGAGCGATGAGCCTGTTAAGTTCTTACGGTTCCTTTAATTTTACTACTGTTGGTATTGCTGTTGTAATTATAGAAAGCAGGCTTATCCAAGTATATTCTCTTCAATTTTTATGTATATGTTTTTCCGCTATTTCGTGTAGTCATTAAAAGCGTGATAATTTCTTTGTGTACTCGATTTATAAGCATGGTAGATGTTATAGATTCACTGTTAATTTGATTGTTAAAAAGTCATGTGTAGTCCGGTGAGATAATGGATTTTAATATGATATAGTTCATTTACTCTATGTTGTCTATCTAAAGAGCATGTTTAGTAGTTTAAGTTGGAATGAGAGCATGATTGGTTGTAGGTACGTTTTCAGTTGTTAAGCTTGATTTAGAGTATGATTTAATTGAACGAAATACAGTAGAATAATCGTGTAGAAGTTATTAGTTGATGAATGAGTATTGTGATGCATGAAGTAATTGTGGAAAGGTAGAGAATGATGAACTGAAAGTGAGGACGTGTGATGAACATGAATGAACTTTGATTTCTCTATTAATATTCCTTGTACGACCTTAATTTATAAGTGATAGATTTTATGCTTATAGAATGAGATGTGAACTACTATGATGTAAACTGTTAACTGAACAACGAAGGAAAAAAAGTTTAGTTAATTGAACAAACGAAAGAAAATGGCTTAAGGAATTAAGATGCATGAACGATATCATGAGTTCAATTAAAAGTATGATTGGTTAAACGTATTCCTGTTGCTAGTCGAGTAGAAATACTTTTCGATGATTTATATTTGCTGCTGCATAGTTACTTAGAAATATGTTATGATATCTTATATTGTATGATTCACTGCTGTTCATTTTCAGTTACGATATTATTTCTCATATGTGCTTTGTTTATGTTTATTAGGAAGAAGTTAGATCGAGTTCATGATAATAGAAACCAAGTAGGGTGTAACCTTTGGGATGGTACCGACATGCATGAGTGAGGAAAAATGCTAAGAAAAAGGAATGTTCGAGATGAGCAGGATACGTCCATCACCGAAGAAACCCTCCCGCCGGGATACGCCAGGAGGGAAGAAACTCTAAAGGCGGGATACGCCGGAAAGAGGAAGAACTCCAAAGGCGGGATACGCCGGAGGAGAAAGAAAGAACTCTAAAGGCGAGATACGCTGGAAAGAGAAAGAACCCAGAAGACGGGATACGCTTGAAAAAGGGAACGAATAGGGACTTCGGGTAGATGGGTAGTCCGGATCTAGCCTAGCAGCTAGGATACACCCTCACATAGTCGGTAAAGGGACTAGCATGCGTACAGGAGGTTAGAGCCGTACAGCTAGGCCATCTCAAAGGACAACCTCCAATCTCCACCTCGATGTACGAGTTAAAGAACGAACAAAGAAAACGAATGTAATGAAATAGTTGGTTTGGGTGGCCCCATTTCAAGAAGAACTAAAGAGAGAAATACATAAATTGTTTTCTCCCATCTCCTTACTGGGCGTAAGCTCACGTCCTTACTGGGCGTAAGCTCACATCCTTACTTGTGGTGTAGGTACAATGACGAACAGATAGTAAAACGAATAAGAAGTAGATGAGAAACGCATAACGAGGCAGAGATGGATGATTTTGCACGCACAGGATTCGGGCTGGCAAGGCAAAGACAAAGGAAAGTAAACGGTTGTAAAATAACGGGGTTTAATTTTCAAGTTTTATTTGATAGACGTAATGTTTGAATGACTTAGTATTTCTTTTGAAAGATTTCTTATGCTCCCGCTATGATTTACAAAGAGTTATTTTATGACGCTTCCGCATTTAATAAGTTGGTTTTCACAAAGAGTTTTAAGAAAGAGTTAGTAGTGGTCTGGGTTTAGTATCGCACTCTAACAATATACGAAAATCCGGTTACTCAGTAGTACCACTATTAAGAGATAATATATTTATATAATGTGTAAGAGAAGTATATAAAGTAGTATAGTTAACAATGTTGTGATGAAGTTCCTTCATAAGTTTCTCTAATTAAATTTCACTTGTCGAGTATCCATAAGACTCACTCGAGATTGAAAGTGAATTAGGGAATCCCAAACTTTATTTATTATTATTTTTTTAATAATAATTCTCTCAAATTTATTTTATTCTATATGAATTCTTATTGTCTAATTCCTTCTTGTTTACATTGAGTGACTATATTTCTTAATATAAAACTTTAAATTTTAGCAAATTTAATATTTCTTAGGTTTTTAGAGAAAATCTTAATATTTAACATTTGTGTAAAGGAAAATTATAACAAAGAGAATATTTCTAAATTATAGCTATGAATACAATTGTTGAAGTTTCAAATGATTAAAATTTTCACCATTTTAGATTATCATAGAATTTTATGTTGAAAATTGGATGTTGTAGAACAAGTATGATTTTATTTATTTATTTATTTTTAATTATGCAATACTATTATTAACATGAATATTTCATTAAAGTATTCAGGAAAATAATAACATAAATTCATAAAAATTGAAAAAATTAAAACTTCTCCACAAACTAAAATTTACCCTTGTTCTCAATACTACAAAATAGCAAGTATCATAAAATTAGATTTCAAAAAATTGAGGGGGTTAGGACTTTCTTGTTTTCGCAGTATATACTTCTTGTAGCATTTGGAAAAAGAATAAGTGGATCTAAAGAAAATTTATTAGAGTCTTTTCCTGCTCAAAAATTCTGAAGTCTTGTTGGAGAGTTTTTAATTCTTAAGTGCCATGACTCGACCATCAATCATCTCAGGAATAGCGTAGCTAACCAAATTCTCCACCTGAGAACGATCATAAAAACTCACAAGTCGCATTGAAAGTTCATCAATCATACATGTACTCGTGTAATTGGACCACATAAATACAAAAATCTATCTAAAAAGGAAATTTGTACAATGTTATTTATTTACAAAACTATATCAAAATTTATTTTACAAATATGGGCCGAATTAAAACTAAATACATCAAAATATAAACCCAAAACATCACTCTGGCCTATGTTGTGCAAACTCTGATATCTCATAGATCTTTAATTTTTTGTCATTAAGTTACTACCACCTGTTTCTTAAAAATAGGATAATATAACCAGTAGCTTTATGAAATTAGTAAGAATCTTAATCAAAGGATTCAATAAACTGTACCTATATCACAACTAACGATGTACTAAATCTAACATGATTAGTCCTCTCATTCTTACCTTTCAATGTTATACTTTTGATCAACTCTTATGATCACACATCCTAGGTGTAGGACCGATGCACGCCTATAGAGGGGGAGGGAGTGAGATGAATTAGGCGTGCTAAACTTTTTTGTGGGATAATGAATTAATCTATCTTTAAGTGATTTATCAATAGATATTGAATCAAACATAGACAAATATAAAGGAGTTTAGGAATAAAGAGTGCAAACAAAGTTTGTTAACGCGGTTCGACAACTTTGGCCTACAAGCATGTTCTAAGTTCATGACTTGGAGATCATTAACCTACTAACATCCCCGATTAGTGACGATTGGCATCACGGATGCCAACCAAACATTTACAAGTTGACTCTTCTTAGGACGTCACCTTTTTTTTTATCACAGTTTATAAATAGAAATAAAAATTACAACAAATATTTCCTAATACTGGAAATGTAAATTCTCAAGTAAAGGATTGAGAGAGTTAGGATTTGCACTCTTTTGCTGAGAGAACGTGAGTATAAATTTTGGCAGCATTTCAGTATGGTTTTCTCTTTTCTTAGTCTTCAATTTGGAGTGTCACTATTTATAAAACCGCAAAATTGGTCGACCACCTCCATTTTGGTCGACCGCCTCCCAAAGTGATTTTTGTGCGATATTTATTATTCTATCTTTAAGTGATTTATGAATAGGTAAGCCAACTTTTTTGTGTGATATTTATTATTCTATCCCGAAGTGATTTATGACAAAAATAAAATCAAACAATAGCAAATGTAAAGAATATGGGATAGAGAAGTTCAAGCAATTTGTTCACGTGGTTCGGCAACTCCGCCTACATCTATGCTCTAAGTTTTCCATTTGGAGATCCTTAATCTACCAATCTCTCTGGTTAGTGATGATTGACTTCACGGGTGCCAATCAAAATTTTACAAATAATTATTTTCAAGGCGTCACCCTTTTGATCACCGTTTGAGTATAAATAGAGTAAAACGAAGAATACAAATCTAAAGTCTAAGCTCTCAAAAGTAAACTCTCAAGTTTAGGCATGAGAGAACTACGCTAAGCACTTTATTTGTTGAGAGAAATTGAGTACAAATTTCGACAGCGTTTCAGTACGGTTCTTTCTTGGTTGGATTGCATTTTGATGTGCTTCTATATATAGACATTGTTTGAGCAGTCGATTACCCCCGCTATTTTGGTCGACCTCTGTCCAACCATTGGAATATAGCAATTATTCTTTTTGTCGTCCATTTTATGCCTGGTCTGTCACTCTGGTTGACCTTCCACTGCTTCAAAATCCAAAAAAATATGTCTTGATTTCAGTCGACAACCTTCATGCCTTGGTCGACCACTTTCTTTAATTTGGTTATCTATACCCATTCTGGTCAACTTCCCTCTCAGCCATGGTTGACATATACTTTGTGTTTTGCTCTTCTTGAATCTTCTGAGTCCCTATCATCAATATATAAGATACATAAACTTAGACAAATACGTTAGTAAATATTAATATATGTATTAAGGATATTTCCAATGAATCATAACGTATTTACACGATTCAATATATATAGAATAAACAACTTAAACAACCAATTAAATTGTCATCATCAAAACAAATAACTTAATGTCTATTAGGCTAACAAGATGAAACACTTTTTAGGCTAACAAGATGAACAATTTTTCTTGAAGAATTTAGGGTCAATTCTTGAAAAATTTCAGCCGCGAATCGGATTCAGAGAGATCAAGGAAGAAACCGAAGATGTTACCGCCGGAATCGGAGTAGTGGCGACGTGCGGGGATTGGAAAGTGTGAGGCTTTTGGAAAACACGTTTGTTTGCCTTTGAATTCTGTAATTAGCATTGTATGATAATATTTGCAGAATCACATAAAAGAGT
>JAJTVF010007202.1:0-11692 GCA_022433065.1 Begonia loranthoides
CTGGTTGAACCAAGGCTATCAAGTTTGATCTCTTCAAGCAAACAATTGAAGAAGATCAAGTCCTCAAAGAGAACTCAAGAAGAAAATCACTCTCTAAGCAAAAATGCTCTCAAATTCCAAGTTGTAAGTTGTGATTTTCATTGAAGGTTTGCCCATCTATTTATAGGCAACTCAAGGGGACATGGAGACATTATAAAATTACAAAAGAATTGATAAAATTCAAAGTTACGCATGGAAAATGGTGGAAGACACTCGGAAGACACGTCTAGTCAGCGATGGGCGCGACAGTTAGACGGTCAGCACTGGCGGGCGCGTGGTCAAGGTAGGCGAGTGCATGGTCAAGACAAGTGGGCAGCACTGTCGGCTGGTGGGGGCACTGTCGAGGCAGTGCATGCTGTCCGCATGCTCGTTGTTGGGTCTGCGCGCGTTGTCTGGAGACGTGTTGTCGGGAGGCGCGCGCGCTGGGCTAGCCCATGGGATGTTTTGGCCATCTTCCATTTTAGCCCTTTTTCTTCAATCTAAACCTACCTTGGGCCTCCATTGGATCCTCCATAATCCCTAACACCATCATGGCCCTTGACTTGCCATTTAATGGGTCTTTATTTGGACTTCATAGTTGAAACATGTATGCTTTTGTCCATTGGTCTTTTGTAATCTATCAATTGGGTATTATATCCGGATAAATTTATGGGATATTACAATCCTCCCTCCTTATATAAATTTCATCCTCGAAATTTGCTAATAAAATAATTCTCGGTACTTAGCTTCCATATCCGCCTTTTTCTCCCATGTGGTTTCTTCAGTTGAATGATTATGCCATAATACTTTAACTAACGGAATCCACTTATGTCTAAGCTCTTTTACTCTCTCATCGAAAATCTATACAGGTCTCTCTTCATAACTCAAGTTCTTTTGGATTTCCACATTGTTTGGAGCTAATATTAGAGTTGGGTTCCCCAGACATTTCTTCAACATTGATACATGGAATACATTATGCATGCCATCCATAAAGGCTGGTAATTGAAGTTGATAAGCTACATTTCCCATTCTTTTTTTGATTGTAAACGGACCCATATATCTAGGATTTAACTTTCCTCTCTTTCCAAAATGCATAATCCCTCATTAAATTCTCAATCTCTTCGACGATGATTTGCATAACTCTTCTGACGACTTTGAGCTGACAACATACGTTGACGGATCAAAGCCACAGATTCGGCAATTTGTTGAACAATATTAGGGTCGAAATATTTAACATCTCCTGCTTCACCCCAATATAATGGAGATCTGCATTTTCTACCATATAGTGCTTTGTAAGGTGTCATTCCAATTGTGGCATGAAAACTATTGTTATAAGCAAACTCTACTAATAGCAGGATCTTTCCCCATCCAATGTGGAAATCAAGTACACAGGCTCGCTACATATCTTTCAATGTATGAATTGTTCTCTCACTTTGCCCATCAGTTTGAGGATGAAAAGCAGTGCTTAACAATTCTATGCCCATGGCCTTATTTAAACTCTTCCAAAATGCTGAAGTGAAACGTGAATCCCGATCAGAAACAAGGGAAACTAGTACACCATGTAGTCGGATGATCTCTTTGATATATAAAGTGGCAAATTGATTCATTTTGTATGTTATCTGTACTAGTAAGAAATGGGTGGCTTTGAGCAATCTATCCACAATTATCCAAATCGCGTCATGTCCTTTGGTAGTCCTAGGTAATCCAGTAACAAAGTCCATCATGACATGCTCCCACTTCCATTCAGGTATCGGCAGAGATGAGTCTTGAGATCCTTATACATCTTATTGCATCCGGGATGAATAGAGAAATTTGAAGAGTGAGCCTCTTGTAAGATTGTTGTCCGTAAATGTGGATCGCTGGACACAAACCATTTTCCTTTAAAATTTATCGCTCCATTGGCAGATAGAGAATAATCTTTATACTTTGCTTGCGTCAGGTTTAGCTTAACATCCTTGCATAACATGTCATCTTTTTGGGCCTCTTTGATTTGTTCCAAAATGGAAGGCATTAATGTTAAGGCTGACAAAAGGAAATCTAACTGAGCAGGCACCAAATTTACATCCAATTCATGATCATCTTTCTGAAGTCCTTCAGGCATTTCTTCACATAGAATACAAGTGAGCTTTCGACTTAAGGCATCAGCAACAACATAAGCTTTACCAGGATGGTATTTTATCTCGCAGTCATAATCTTTGACGAATTCCAACTAGCGTCGTTGCCTCATATTTAACTCCTTTTGTGTGAAAATGTACTTTAAGCTCTTATGGTCAGTGTAAATCTCACATCGTTGCCCATATAAATAGTGTCTCCAGATCTTGAGAGTGAAAACAACTGCAACGAGTTCTAGATCATGAGTTGGGTAATTCACTTCGTGTTGCTTCAGCTGTCTTGAAGCATATGCAATTACTTTTACATTCTACGTGAGTACCCCACTAAGTCCATGCTTAGATGCATCACAATATATACAAAACTTTCCTTCTTCAACAGGTAACACTAGAATAGTAAAAGTGGTTAATAGACGTTTTAATTCTTGAAAACTTTTGTCGCATGCATTTGTCCATAAAAATCGTGCATTCTTCTTTCTTAAACTCGTTAAAGGTAGGGAAATCTTTAAAAATCCATTGATAAAGCATCGATAATAACCCGCCAAACCAAGAAAACTCCTCACGTCACTTGCGTTCTTCGGTTGTGACCAATCGATGACTGCTTTGATCTTTACTAGGTCAACCTCAATGCCTTCTTTCGAGACCACGTGGCCAAGAAAACTTACTTTGTTCAGCCAGATTTCGCATTTAGAGAATTTTACGTATAGGCTATGTTTGGCCAAAATAGAAAGAGCAATTCGCAAATGTTTACGATATTCTTCCTCCGAGTGTGAACATATTAGAATGTCATAAAGAAAGTCAATTATAAACTTATCCAAATATTCTTTGAAAACACACTTCATTAAGTCCATGAAGGTTGTCAAAGCATTGGTCAGTTCAAAAGGCATCACAAGGAATTCATAATCCCGTATCTCATTCAGAAAGCTGTTTTTGGAATATCCTCTGGTTTAACTTTTAGCTTATAATATCCCGAACGAAGATCAATCTTGGAAAATACACTTGCTCCTTGCAATTGATCAAATAAATCATCAATTCTTGGTAAGGGATATTTATTCTTAATCGTCACATTGTTGAGTTCTCGATAGTCAATACCCACACGTAAAGATTCATCCTTCTTCTTCACAAATAAAACCGGAGCTCCCCAAGGAGAGAAGCTTGGTTGAATAAAACCCTTGTTGACCAATTCTTCCAATTGTAGATTTAACTCTCGCAATTCAGCTGGGGCCATTCTATACAGATTCTTAGCAATGGGTTTCATACCGAGGTGCAGGTTGATTACAAACTCGATCTCTCGATCAAGTGGTAGTCTAGGAAGATCGTCTAGAAAGACACTGGGAAATTCTCGGACCACAACAACATCTTTTACTTTGATTTTGCTACGTCAGATACGTTCCCTTCAAAACTTGGAGGTTTGAGATTGAGGAACCTTTCCCACCCAGCTTTATCATGAACTACCATTGCTTGCGGGTTGCCATTTCCAGGTTTTTTGACTTCCACTTCCGTGGCCATTTCCATTACCATTTCCCACGAGCCATGTCATAAGCTGGAGCTGTTGTTCCATAAACTGAGATTGTCTTTCCACTACTGTAGCGATGCGATTAAGCTCATCATTCCCTCCATCCCCATTAGCAATGTACATATGTCCAACATTCTCTTGTTCCATGTGGGTGTTGTTTGTAGGTTTGTTACTTATTGCTCTTCTTGCCACTTCTGTAGTCCTACATATTGTATTGCAGTATTGTTAATCTCATTTTGTACTGATTAGGAAATTCCCAGAAAAGGCTGGTGGGTCTTGACATATCACATAATACCAGTCTCCTTAGATAGAACATCCTTTCCAAATAAGTTCGAGGAAAGGCTGGTGGGTCACGACAGTACAATTTGGTTACGTTCTGTCTCATTTTGGAAGTACCTTCACTAAAAAGGAACATTTGTTCCTCCATTCTTGGTGTCCAATTCTCCATAAAGGACATCCAATATTCATCCCGACATTCGATCCTCCATTTTGACGTCCAATTCTCCATAAAGGACATCCGACATTCAATTCCAACATCTGTTCCTCCATTTTGGACGTCCGATTCTCCATAAAGGATGTCCGATATTTATCCCCACGCTAAATCTTCTCATTTTGGGCATTTGTCTTTCCTAAAGGGTACCCGCTCTTTATCTCACACACTCATTCCCCTCATTTCTACGCTTCTACTACCACGAGAGTCCCCATAGGTGCATCAGTTGGTATAAGAGCCCAAGTGTCCTGTTTGTGCAACTCTGTGAGTTTGATTTGTGTGGGAAAAGTGAGTACAAGAAGCAGTGCTCAATATAGTCACAACAAGGAGATAATGCCGAGCTCAAGTTCATCACCCGAGAAAGAGAAAGACAAGGTCGAGCCCATTGACAATAGCAACTTGATGACATGTGTGAGAAGATGTCTAAGCTCTGACAAAGGCTGGAAGAGCCTTCATATGTGAACGTGAAAGGCCTTATGACTCTTAGACCAAGAAGGAGAAAAAGCACATCTATTGAGTCAAGGGATCGTAGTGAGAGCATGTTTGATGAAGTTGAGGAAGAAACCGAGGTGAAAGAATCTCTAAGTCTGAGGAGGAGATCTCATGGCAAGGATAATATGAGACATGTCAAGGTCTCCATACCACCCTTAAAAGGATCAAATAATGGCAGTGATTTCTTGGATTGGGTGGAGCAGGTGGACCATGTCTTTGAATGTTATGACTTTACCAAGAAGGTAAAAATCCAAATGGTGACATTGGTGTTATTTTGGTATGTAAGCTTTTGGTGGGAAGACCTCAAGGCTCAAAGAAGAGGAGATGGTTATGATGATGTAAGAAGTTGGAGAACCATAAAGACCCTAATGAAGAAAATATTTGTTCCTTTCCATTACAAGCAAGAGTTATTCCTCCAACATCAAAATCTAAAGCAAGGTTCTCAATCGGTGGAGGAATATTTAACAAAATTTGAGACTTTAAAGATTTGATGTGCCATGGAGGAGCCAAAGGAGAAAACAATTACTAGATTTATCAAAGGCCTTCATAGAGAAATTGGTGATCTAGTTAAATTACAACCCTTTGAGACCATGGATGAAGTGGTTCAACTTGCCTTGAAGATAGAGAGGCAAAGAAAAAGAAAGTCTAAGGAGAACACTACTCAGCAATTCTCTAAAAGTGCATTTCCATACAAGCCACCTCCCAAGAGTGATGAAAGAAACACGGCTTCGAAAGGGCATGAGAGCCAAGGCAAGTTGGAGAAGAAAATAAGTGAAGACTCTACTAAACAAAGGTCGAGGGACATCAAATTTTTTAAATGTCTCGGCCTTGGTGATGAGGGGCAATTCTGAGGAAATTCTTAATGAAGATGATGTAACGCCCCGTTTATAAAAATCAATTTTCTTTATTCCAATTTTACAAAAAATTTAAAATTTTCTTTAAACCTTTTCAAAATGTATTGTGAAGTAGGAAATCAGAGTAATTTAGCGGAATAAATTCAAATCATGATTTTAAACCATTTAAAATACAGTCCATATTATACAAATCATTTATCGCATGAAATCATAATTTAAGATAATAAATTTTACTTGAGTCATAACTTATCAGGTCTTCTCCAGTTGATAACCCAACATTTCATCTGGCAATGTGTTCCCCTTTGTCATTAATACTATTCACCTGCATCAGGGGTAATACAATGAGATGAGGCTCAGCAAGAAATAGAATGTATGCACATGCTATACAATGCATATGCAGTCATTTTTGGAGAAGAACCTATTCCCTCTACATGCTATTTTAGTTTCACTTAACAGTGCAGATGTATGAGATCTTTTAATCATCTAGGGAAGTTGGATCCATTATACCGTCTTGTGGCTTAATCGTCACTCTGGCGAGGAGCTTCATCCATTAGGGGCGTCATCACCGATCTCATACGGCTATTTATGTTTATTGGTTCATTTATTAACATGTTATGCACATGGCAACAATGTCATAAGCCCTATCGTGATGCATGTACAGTTCATAACAATACAATGGAATTAATGACAGTACAACAATTCATATATACAATTAAGGTAATTAGTTTATATATTTTTATTTCTTTTTACATTCATGCATTTTCTTTGTTATTTCGTGCATTAATCACAAAAGAATTTATGTAATTATGTTGACATTATTTTAATGATAGGTTCCATGATATTTTCAACATTTCTTTATCGTTAATTTATACTATTAATTCCAACAATATTTCTAATAACAATTGAAAGTAATTAAAAACACAAAATCACGTGATGCAGGGCCTCCACTGGTCACTGCATCCTATTTCTTACCGCTTGTAGAATTTTCCAACAGTAGAATTTCTCACATATAACTTCTCCCAATTCTCGAGTAACTCATCCTCAAGACCCGACAATAATGCGGAATGTTCACAGGACGCCTTGGAGATTCAAATGGATTAGGAATTCTATCTATTATCTATAGAGAGATAAGAACCAAACTGTTAAAGAAAAGAGCTTGGCCCAAACTAAATGTTCTGGTTGAACCAAGGCTATCAAGTTTGATCTCTTCAAGCAAACAATTGAAGAAGATCAAGTCCTCAAAGAGAACTCAAGAAGAAAATCACTCTCTAAGCAAAAATGCTCTCAAATTCCAAGTTGTAAGTTGTGATTTTCATTGAAGGTTTGCCCATCTATTTATAGGCAACTCAAGGGGACATGGAGACATTATAAAATTACAAAAGAATTGATAAAATTCAAAGTTACGCATGGAAAATGGTGGAAGACACTCGGAAGACACGTCTAGTCAGCGATGGGCGCGACAGTTAGACGGTCAGCACTGGCGGGCGCGTGGTCAAGGTAGGCGAGTGCATGGTCAAGACAAGTGGGCAGCACTGTCGGCTGGTGGGGGCACTGTCGAGGCAGTGCATGCTGTCCGCATGCTCGTTGTTGGGTCTGCGCGCGTTGTCTGGAGACGTGTTGTCGGGAGGCGCGCGCGCTGGGCTAGCCCATGGGATGTTTTGGCCATCTTCCATTTTAGCCCTTTTTCTTCAATCTAAACCTACCTTGGGCCTCCATTGGATCCTCCATAATCCCTAACACCATCATGGCCCTTGACTTGCCATTTAATGGGTCTTTATTTGGACTTCATAGTTGAAACATGTATGCTTTTGTCCATTGGTCTTTTGTAATCTATCAATTGGGTATTATATCCGGATAAATTTATGGGATATTACAATCCTCCCTCCTTATATAAATTTCATCCTCGAAATTTGCTAATAAAATAATTCTCGGTACTTAGCTTCCATATCCGCCTTTTTCTCCCATGTGGTTTCTTCAGTTGAATGATTATGCCATAATACTTTAACTAACGGAATCCACTTATGTCTAAGCTCTTTTACTCTCTCATCGAAAATCTATACAGGTCTCTCTTCATAACTCAAGTTCTTTTGGATTTCCACATTGTTTGGAGCTAATATTAGAGTTGGGTTCCCCAGACATTTCTTCAACATTGATACATGGAATACATTATGCATGCCATCCATAAAGGCTGGTAATTGAAGTTGATAAGCTACATTTCCCATTCTTTTTTTGATTGTAAACGGACCCATATATCTAGGATTTAACTTTCCTCTCTTTCCAAAATGCATAATCCCTCATTAAATTCTCAATCTCTTCGACGATGATTTGCATAACTCTTCTGACGACTTTGAGCTGACAACATACGTTGACGGATCAAAGCCACAGATTCGGCAATTTGTTGAACAATATTAGGGTCGAAATATTTAACATCTCCTGCTTCACCCCAATATAATGGAGATCTGCATTTTCTACCATATAGTGCTTTGTAAGGTGTCATTCCAATTGTGGCATGAAAACTATTGTTATAAGCAAACTCTACTAATAGCAGGATCTTTCCCCATCCAATGTGGAAATCAAGTACACAGGCTCGCTACATATCTTTCAATGTATGAATTGTTCTCTCACTTTGCCCATCAGTTTGAGGATGAAAAGCAGTGCTTAACAATTCTATGCCCATGGCCTTATTTAAACTCTTCCAAAATGCTGAAGTGAAACGTGAATCCCGATCAGAAACAAGGGAAACTAGTACACCATGTAGTCGGATGATCTCTTTGATATATAAAGTGGCAAATTGATTCATTTTGTATGTTATCTGTACTAGTAAGAAATGGGTGGCTTTGAGCAATCTATCCACAATTATCCAAATCGCGTCATGTCCTTTGGTAGTCCTAGGTAATCCAGTAACAAAGTCCATCATGACATGCTCCCACTTCCATTCAGGTATCGGCAGAGATGAGTCTTGAGATCCTTATACATCTTATTGCATCCGGGATGAATAGAGAAATTTGAAGAGTGAGCCTCTTGTAAGATTGTTGTCCGTAAATGTGGATCGCTGGACACAAACCATTTTCCTTTAAAATTTATCGCTCCATTGGCAGATAGAGAATAATCTTTATACTTTGCTTGCGTCAGGTTTAGCTTAACATCCTTGCATAACATGTCATCTTTTTGGGCCTCTTTGATTTGTTCCAAAATGGAAGGCATTAATGTTAAGGCTGACAAAAGGAAATCTAACTGAGCAGGCACCAAATTTACATCCAATTCATGATCATCTTTCTGAAGTCCTTCAGGCATTTCTTCACATAGAATACAAGTGAGCTTTCGACTTAAGGCATCAGCAACAACATAAGCTTTACCAGGATGGTATTTTATCTCGCAGTCATAATCTTTGACGAATTCCAACTAGCGTCGTTGCCTCATATTTAACTCCTTTTGTGTGAAAATGTACTTTAAGCTCTTATGGTCAGTGTAAATCTCACATCGTTGCCCATATAAATAGTGTCTCCAGATCTTGAGAGTGAAAACAACTGCAACGAGTTCTAGATCATGAGTTGGGTAATTCACTTCGTGTTGCTTCAGCTGTCTTGAAGCATATGCAATTACTTTTACATTCTACGTGAGTACCCCACTAAGTCCATGCTTAGATGCATCACAATATATACAAAACTTTCCTTCTTCAACAGGTAACACTAGAATAGTAAAAGTGGTTAATAGACGTTTTAATTCTTGAAAACTTTTGTCGCATGCATTTGTCCATAAAAATCGTGCATTCTTCTTTCTTAAACTCGTTAAAGGTAGGGAAATCTTTAAAAATCCATTGATAAAGCATCGATAATAACCCGCCAAACCAAGAAAACTCCTCACGTCACTTGCGTTCTTCGGTTGTGACCAATCGATGACTGCTTTGATCTTTACTAGGTCAACCTCAATGCCTTCTTTCGAGACCACGTGGCCAAGAAAACTTACTTTGTTCAGCCAGATTTCGCATTTAGAGAATTTTACGTATAGGCTATGTTTGGCCAAAATAGAAAGAGCAATTCGCAAATGTTTACGATATTCTTCCTCCGAGTGTGAACATATTAGAATGTCATAAAGAAAGTCAATTATAAACTTATCCAAATATTCTTTGAAAACACACTTCATTAAGTCCATGAAGGTTGTCAAAGCATTGGTCAGTTCAAAAGGCATCACAAGGAATTCATAATCCCGTATCTCATTCAGAAAGCTGTTTTTGGAATATCCTCTGGTTTAACTTTTAGCTTATAATATCCCGAACGAAGATCAATCTTGGAAAATACACTTGCTCCTTGCAATTGATCAAATAAATCATCAATTCTTGGTAAGGGATATTTATTCTTAATCGTCACATTGTTGAGTTCTCGATAGTCAATACCCACACGTAAAGATTCATCCTTCTTCTTCACAAATAAAACCGGAGCTCCCCAAGGAGAGAAGCTTGGTTGAATAAAACCCTTGTTGACCAATTCTTCCAATTGTAGATTTAACTCTCGCAATTCAGCTGGGGCCATTCTATACAGATTCTTAGCAATGGGTTTCATACCGAGGTGCAGGTTGATTACAAACTCGATCTCTCGATCAAGTGGTAGTCTAGGAAGATCGTCTAGAAAGACACTGGGAAATTCTCGGACCACAACAACATCTTTTACTTTGATTTTGCTACGTCAGATACGTTCCCTTCAAAACTTGGAGGTTTGAGATTGAGGAACCTTTCCCACCCAGCTTTATCATGAACTACCATTGCTTGCGGGTTGCCATTTCCAGGTTTTTTGACTTCCACTTCCGTGGCCATTTCCATTACCATTTCCCACGAGCCATGTCATAAGCTGGAGCTGTTGTTCCATAAACTGAGATTGTCTTTCCACTACTGTAGCGATGCGATTAAGCTCATCATTCCCTCCATCCCCATTAGCAATGTACATATGTCCAACATTCTCTTGTTCCATGTGGGTGTTGTTTGTAGGTTTGTTACTTATTGCTCTTCTTGCCACTTCTGTAGTCCTACATATTGTATTGCAGTATTGTTAATCTCATTTTGTACTGATTAGGAAATTCCCAGAAAAGGCTGGTGGGTCTTGACATATCACATAATACCAGTCTCCTTAGATAGAACATCCTTTCCAAATAAGTTCGAGGAAAGGCTGGTGGGTCACGACAGTACAATTTGGTTACGTTCTGTCTCATTTTGGAAGTACCTTCACTAAAAAGGAACATTTGTTCCTCCATTCTTGGTGTCCAATTCTCCATAAAGGACATCCAATATTCATCCCGACATTCGATCCTCCATTTTGACGTCCAATTCTCCATAAAGGACATCCGACATTCAATTCCAACATCTGTTCCTCCATTTTGGACGTCCGATTCTCCATAAAGGATGTCCGATATTTATCCCCACGCTAAATCTTCTCATTTTGGGCATTTGTCTTTCCTAAAGGGTACCCGCTCTTTATCTCACACACTCATTCCCCTCATTTCTACGCTTCTACTACCACGAGAGTCCCCATAGGTGCATCAGTTGGTATAAGAGCCCAAGTGTCCTGTTTGTGCAACTCTGTGAGTTTGATTTGTGTGGGAAAAGTGAGTACAAGAAGCAGTGCTCAATATAGTCACAACAAGGAGATAATGCCGAGCTCAAGTTCATCACCCGAGAAAGAGAAAGACAAGGTCGAGCCCATTGACAATAGCAACTTGATGACATGTGTGAGAAGATGTCTAAGCTCTGACAAAGGCTGGAAGAGCCTTCATATGTGAACGTGAAAGGCCTTATGACTCTTAGACCAAGAAGGAGAAAAAGCACATCTATTGAGTCAAGGGATCGTAGTGAGAGCATGTTTGATGAAGTTGAGGAAGAAACCGAGGTGAAAGAATCTCTAAGTCTGAGGAGGAGATCTCATGGCAAGGATAATATGAGACATGTCAAGGTCTCCATACCACCCTTAAAAGGATCAAATAATGGCAGTGATTTCTTGGATTGGGTGGAGCAGGTGGACCATGTCTTTGAATGTTATGACTTTACCAAGAAGGTAAAAATCCAAATGGTGACATTGGTGTTATTTTGGTATGTAAGCTTTTGGTGGGAAGACCTCAAGGCTCAAAGAAGAGGAGATGGTTATGATGATGTAAGAAGTTGGAGAACCATAAAGACCCTAATGAAGAAAATATTTGTTCCTTTCCATTACAAGCAAGAGTTATTCCT
>JAJTVF010007213.1:9907-36493 GCA_022433065.1 Begonia loranthoides
ATATATATATATATATATATATATATATATATATATATATATATATAAAATTAGAGTGTAACTAGAATCAAGAGACTCGTCTAATTGAAATTGTGATGTACAAATAGTTTTTATCGAGATTTTAACAATAAATTTTTACTGTACAAGCCTCGTTGCAATAATAGTTTCTCATAACCGAGATCGTTGAAATTAGTCGAAGAGAGTGAATCGTACATAAATATTGGTAGTTTCGATGATTAAAACCATCGAAAACTAGTTGGACGAATTAGAAATAAGCTATGATTAAAATACGAAACAGTTTTGTAAAATAGTTTTGAAAAAGCATCTTCAAATATGAGAATATGAAATTTGCCCTCACTCATATTTAATTCCTTGGTTCATCATTATTCTAATCTGCATGCTAAATGTGGTTTTGATTATTGGCTTCTCCGTCCAAAGTCAAAGAAATTAAATTCTTTTGTTTATTTATTTAATTATATTTCCGAATAAACTCATTTTTGGCATCGTAATTGCGTCATTATCCTCACCTAATTTTCTCACAGAGAAAATCATATAATTTATATAAAAAGTTTGAAAATATTCACTTCCCACGTATTTATTTTGAAAAGTAAGGAGATATTTTTCAACAATAATAATAATAATAATAAATCTTTTTTTTTTTTTTTTTGGTGTGTACGTGCATCTCCTTTTTATTTAATTAATTAAAGAAATTATAATTTGGAAAGTTTGACGATATTAATGTCCAATGGAAGAGAATTTTAGTTTGAGAATTATGGTGTTTGATGTCCTATGATTGATGACTTGTTACACCCGCGTGATGCTCTTTCATTTATTTTTTGTCTTTTTTTTTTTGTTTAATGCAAAAAAAAAAAAACAAATAATAAAAAATAATTCAAATTTGGAAAAATAATTTTGAATTATAAAAAATATACAAATTTATGTGGGGTTAAGAACAAATGAATTTGTGTGAAAAAATATGAAATATTTGTATCATTAACTATTTTAAAAGAAGATTTTGAACCATAAAATCAATATTACAGAACGGTAATTTCGTATGAATTATGACGTGGAGACTGAATGTCGTCACATGTCTTTGGAAAATAATATAATTTGGTTTAATTGTATTTATCGTGTTTTGGACTTTTCAAGCTATACTTCGTAGTATTCAAATCACTAAAATCTATGTATTACATGTTCGTAGTTTCTTTTGCATGTATAAAGTTTTCAATCGCATTTATTACGTATTTACACACGCTACAATGAACTCAGAATAACATTTGGTTATAAAAATGTCTCAATAATTCACTAAATGCGTGCAAGCATGACATAATATATATGTATTTACACGCATAAATTTTATGTAAAAACAAGAATAAACAACTAAAATACAGTTAAAAACAGATAAATTTACGCGAAAAATCTTTGGCAGAAAAAAAAAAAAGAGAAATCTCTGTATCAATAACGATTTTAATAGAAAATTTTGAACTATAAAATCAATACTACAAAACGATAAGTTTGTATGAATTATGACATGGAGACTCAATGCCATCACATGTTTTTGGAAAATAATATAATTAGGTTTCATTGTATTTATCATGTTTTAGGACTTTTCAAGCTAGATTTCATAGTATCTATGTATTATTAAGTTTTTTGAAAACTTTGATCACAATTATTTGTACTTACACATGTTACAATGAACTCAGAATAACTTTTGGTTATGAAAATGTCTCAATAGTTTACTACATACGTGCACGCGTGACATGATACATATTTATTTTCATGCGTAAAAGTTTACGTGATTGCTTAATTTGTACTCAACTTCCTCCATACTATAATAATATAAATTCAAGAAAAACTAATTTGTTTTCTTTTTTACTTTAAAAGTTTTAAGTTCGGCTCTACCTCTACGCTCCGTTACAACCGAGATGCAAATCTTTCTGTGAGTGTTGATTTACACGTGCTGAAGCGTTAATTAGACTTTTACACGCATCGAAGCGTTAATCAGACGTTTCCGAGACCATACTTTAAATTATAGTCAAACCATGAATGTAAGAAAAGAATTGTCCTACAAATAATGTAATCAAATCAAAAAGCTTTAACAAAGAAACAATTGCATAATTAGCATATGTTTGTGCTAGAAGCACAAAAGTCCTCGAAATTCCAATTTTTTGAAAAAGTAGCTTAATTTCTTCCGACCAAAAACAGTTTAAATGTGAGAATTAAAAAAAGGTTATTAGTGGCAGGACAGCAGAAAAAAAAGGTGATTACTTTAACACATAGACTAGTTAATTAAGTAATTTGGTCAAAATAGTCATTTCACTTTGTAATATTATATTAATAAAAGCAACAGATGTCGTTTTTTAAATGTTTCTTTAATGGCTAGTTTTCCAATTTAGCCCCCCATTTCTTGCTGCCCTTTCAAACTACATAGACTACCGCATTCCTTTTTAACACCCTTAAAAAAGTGATTATTGATTAATAGGAACTTACTTTCTAAGAACATAATGATTAAATCTTTTATTTACTTGTCACAATAATTTAATCCGAACTATAAACCGAGAAAAATACTATTTATCCGAAGAAACATTTCGGGTCGTTTTTAGATGGTTAGAAATACTTATTTTATAATTTTAAAAGTTGTCAAGTGTTTAGTAACCAAACTACGACAATTTCGATAGTTTGAAAAAACACGAATTCAATTATAAAATAATTTATTTTTTTCTTTTTTATTTAATCATTCACTTTATTCACACTTTTTTTATTATAATTTTATGTAATTTTAAAATCTAATAATAATTAAATGTCATAATTTTTCAAATAATAAAATTTGATAAATCACTTCTGAGAAGTTAATTTTCTAAGTAAATGTTTGTTTGTTTTTATTGCTACTTAATATTTTAATAATATAATTAACAGTGATTATTAAAAAAAATTATAACTAATTCTTAAAATTATTATATTTGTCACGCACGAATGAATTATATAAGTATTTTTTATAATTAATTTATACAAAGACATTAAATTTTTTAATACAATATTATAAGAATAATATTGTATTTAGTGTCTATTTTTATATTTTAATTATTTATAATTTATTATATTAATTAATATTTATTATATTAAACAAATGTATTACTTATATCATATCCTAATTAATTCAAAAAGTGTTATAATTGAGTATAATTAAAATAAAATAATTAATTAAAAATAGAAATTTTGAGCTGAATTTCAATCTGAATTTTCCTTTTAATTGAAATTCAAGCTTCTGTTAAACGTTGGAGAAAACCGGGAGGACGGCGCGCATGAAAATCAATTATAGTATGAAACCCACGCGCTCTGACTCCTTTTACAATTTTGAGAAAGTACGTAGCACTGACTTTTATTTATTCTTCCCATATTAATCTACGTAATTTACATAAATTTTTTCTTATATGTTTATTTCCCTTTTCTTCGTTTTTTTTCACCCCCGAAAAGTCGAGATTTGTGATTTGGACTCGTTTATTTCGGTGGACGATATTCTTACTCGACGTTAAAAAAAACATTTCTCGGATGTTCGTGTCAACCTGCGAACGTCTATGTATACCACTTTACATGAAGCGAACAACTTACAACCGTATTTATATGACAGATGTTCACGTCTTCTCATTTACGTAGACGTAGATGTCTGTACTAAAATAGCGGACATTCGCTCTATAGGAAGGACGTCCGTTAACCTGTAAACGTTAATAGAAAGAACGTTTGTGCTTTCAAATATATAATTTTGCGTATTTTTGTATAAGTGCAGATGTTCACACTTTAATAACAGATATCCTTTCAACTCTAAGGATTAGCCTTTGACAACTTTCAACGCCGAAGGAATGTCCAAGAATCAGCTTTGGACGCCCTTCAACATCATACGACGTCAAATGATCGACCTTGTATGTCCTCCAACACTGAGGGACATCCAATGATCAGCCTTGGATGTCTTACAATGTCGAGGATAGCAATCTAACATCCAAGGATCATCCTTGGACGTCCCCTAACGTCGAGCGACGTCCAAGAATCAGCCTTGGACGTCATCCACGAGAGATGACCAAAGATCAATAGTGGATGTTCTCCAATGTCGAGGGATGTCCGAGAAATATTTTTTTAACGAAAAATGTGATTGTGAGGTTTGCCTTATTCATTTTTCATAGTTCAGAGTTTTATTTATTAGCAAAATTAGTTTAACATTTGATTTGTCATAGATTCCACAGTTCAATTTTTTTTTTTTGTTAAATTACCCTTTTTTTATGCAGGAGTAAACTCGTTTATCATGCATAGAAGAATAAAACAATGACAAAGAACATCACAAATTAAATGTGGCAAACAACTATTTTGGTACCAAGATGGACAATATCTAGTCATACTAACTCAATACCCACAAAGAATTGTGCCAATAAAATGGAGGGGAACTTCATAATGAAGACAAGACATGTTGTTCCCTTGCCATCAAACCAAAAACACCCATGAATCTTCAGCTAGCTTAGGGGTCGTGAGTTTTCCCCTCAAATCATTCTTATTTGAAGATTTTTTGAAAGGTAACATGTGTATTGTCTAAATTTGACATTATTGTTTCAATACATT
This sequence comes from Begonia loranthoides, assembly GCA_022433065.1. Classification (NCBI taxonomy): domain Eukaryota; kingdom Viridiplantae; phylum Streptophyta; class Magnoliopsida; order Cucurbitales; family Begoniaceae; genus Begonia; species Begonia loranthoides. Next base: position 14,513 of record JAJTVF010007213.1, read on the forward strand.
GCACATTATTTTCTCAAATTTAGAGATAATAACCCGATCAAGTGTATAAACTCATATGTAGTTATAGGGAACATAAGATTTTCATCAAGCCAATGCTTGTGATAAGCATGTCAATCTAATTAGTCTGTGTAAAAGCAAGACAAAATTGGAGATCACATGACTTTTCAAGACACGATTTCAAAATTGTCTAGTTTTGATTTTTCCAAATTCCATATTTGTCAACAGATTTTGTCTTTAAAATCAAGTTATTTGCCCTCAAAAAGGTCCAAAAATAGAGAGTGGAAGGGGATGATAATGTGTTTTTGCGTGTACGGTTTAAGCCAATGTTCTTTGAACTAAATAAAAAATAATTAAAATTAAATGTTGCAAGAACATTGAGTGACCTAGAGTAGCACTTGTCTTTTAATTATCTACCTTCAAAACTAAATGCTGAAGTATTAAGTTTTTATATAGTTTTTGTAAATTAATTAATTAAAAACTTAATAAGTACTAAAAAGGGAAATTAACAAAATAACTATTGAAGTGTGGAGTCAATGACAAGTCAACCAATAAATAATTTTCGTTAACAAATAAAACACTCAACTATGAAAAATAAACAACGCAAATATCATTATTAACAACAAACTTATTTTGAAAATGAAATATGAGGAAGTTTCCTCTCGAAAATATATTCTCACATGCGCTTCAAACACCTTATTTCGTTCTTTCACTGGGTTTTTCAGAATACAAATTAGAGATTCCCACATATTTTTGTTCAGAGAATTACCAACGAAGGCAAACTTTTTTCTCTCAACAATTCCAACATTCTATTGTCATTTAATCTGAATTTAAAACAATAATTTGATGGAAGAATTAAAGTTTGATAAATCGAATCAAATAAATAATTCTCAGCGATCAATAGAATAATTTAGTTTTATACCTTGGAAGATTGCAGTCATTTGATTTCCTAAAGGCGTCGTCGTCTTTTCGCATCAGAAAGTCGTCCTTCCTCTGAGGAAAGTAATATTTCTTGAGTCCTATTCCAATGACTCCCTTTCCAAAGCAAAAAGACAAACGTTCCACTACAAAAAAAAAAAATATAAGGTCTGTAACAAAAAGAAAATGTTATTTAACAGAAAATGTGATAACAATGTTTGCTCTTTTCCATAGTTGAATGTTTTATTTGTTAGCAAAAATTATATAATAGTTAACTTATCATTGATTACGTAGTTCAATTATTATTTTGTTAATTTTTCTACTAAAAATGATATATAAACATAAAAATAAATAAAAAGATACGCGGAGTTGGAGATGGAGAATATCCAAGCGAGTAATGACCACGTTCCATGAGCCGCGTTGAAAAGTCTTACTTTCTTTTTTAAGGTCTCTCTCAAGCAGCACACAAATCATGCGGAAACAGTAACTATATGCCACGCGCCCCTATCTATAGGCCTATAACCTCATACTTCAAATTAATATATATAATTTTTTTAAAAACTATATCATAACTTATTTTTATTTACGTGACATTTATTTATTAGCGTAAGTAAATAATTATTTTATTTTATCAACAAATTAACGATATATTACAACATAAATTTGTTATGCCCGTTTAACATTATTTAGACATCTCAATATCATTTGATTTATGTATCAGTATTAGTTTTCGATTAAGACGTTTTGATCTTCAGCTAATTTCTTGAAGACTACAAAAGTCGTTTTAGTCTATTAATTTTCTCATCGAACATAGAATGAAATACGATAAAAAATACTTTATGTTTATTTATTTTGTTTTTTATCGCAGTCGTCGCGATTTAATTTATGGTAATGGGAAGACTATTACAATCTTCGAATCATGTTTACGCATTTTCATTATCTGGAATTTTTTTTCTCTCGGGGTCTTTTTTTTTTGGTGATCGAGGTTCTGACGGACTCTGTTCTTCTACTGAATGATATATTCCGAGAGTTATCTTTCATGTGTTTTGATCACTGGTTTGTACTGAAAAACTAAATAACAAGTGTCAACCTAGTTACGATGTATCAGATGTTTTTGAACGTGACTGCTTTCTTCGGCGATAAAAAGATGGATGAAATTAGACATAGAGATTAGTTTCAAAGTATAATCATATAATCTGATGTGTCGTCTACGTATCTTTCAGATAAAAAAACACGTAAAATTAAAATGTAAATTTACGGATGTAGAAGGAAAATATCAAATAATTATGAGTAAAAACATAAAACAAAACAAAAAAAACAAAAAAAGGTGGCCTACGTGGATTAGGATGACAAAAATAGAAAACGGAAGAAGGGTGTGTTGACTACAACCCGTCGGCGCAGTCCAAAAGTCAAACATTTTTTAATAGTATAATGCTCTTCCCACGAAGTACATTTTTTTCGTAATTTATATTGACCATGACAAAGATGAGGATAGTGTTATTTATTTAATACCCTTTTCTTTAAATTTAATATATTAACATAATCCGAGAGTTTAATTTGGTAACCCATAAATGGGTGAGTTATGATTTAATAAATAAATTATTTGATTAATAAATTAAAAAGGTCAAATAGTTATTAATTAGCCACATCTCTTGTTGGGATTTAAGACTTTGGTTTGAAAAATCAAAGGCTAGTAGATTGCCAAATCAGGATTCACATTTTGTGAGGTATTTATTATATTCCCATTATATGAATTGCTGTATTGGGGTTTTGACGGGATGGATTGGTGAGAAGTCCACATCAATTTTGAGAGGAAGATTAATTTTCTCCTCTTTTCCTCGTATCTAAGGAAAAATTGTTGGAGGGTTACGACACCAAGGTGCAGCTTAAGAGGATTTTAAGTCGCCGTTGAAGGGGGTCTACGTTGCGGTTCAAGGTATCTAAACCGCGACTCAAGTTACACTTTGGACGAGTTTCTAGTTTTTGACCCGATGGCTCATAATCAATTTCTCCCATGTGTTTGGACTTCACCTTCTAAATTGTAGAATTTTAAGGCTTAATGATAACATGTTATGGTAGGTAAGGAGGCCTATAGTCATCATTGAAACTTCCAAGTTGCTGGGCTCTGTCTTTGATAAGGACATTTTTTATGTTCAACATATTACGTATTATTCTCTAAATTTTATTTTGACATCTGTTCTCGTATCACATAAAATGATGTATCCATTTTTATGACTTATCTATTTTTATATTATAATTTTCACTACATATATTTTTTTTGAGCATGCACATTATTTTCATTGATAATCTTGGTCGTGTAAACTAAAATTGATCGACTCGCATAGAGACTTCTTTTGTTACCTACATTCAACTGTTAGAAGATATGTTTATTTGTGAACTAAAGTAATGAGACAACTGTATATGTCGTGTCCCTAGGCGCAAAACTCTAAACCTAATCAAGGTCATTCATAGATTTTGCGATTGTCGATTATCATCGTTGTTATTGTATATGCTTATGACATGGTGTGCTTAGAGTCCATGAGTAAATCTAATTTCACTAAGATTTTTATATTATTCATTGGAGACCTATTTTAAGTATGTATCACACTATAGTGAAATGTTTTGAAAACTTATCGTTCTCAATGTTTTCGATCTAGTTTTTATAAAAATATTTTATACTTTGCTTGTTCGCTCATTTATCTTAACTTTAACGTTGAATATAAAACTTTATCCTTATCGAGTTTAGTCGACTCATTCCAACAACTCTCCTCTTCCAAGTTTTATTTTTAAAGATCTTCAGTAGGCAACGAATGAGTAAACTCGGCACTTATTTTCATAGTTTTATTACATTTTGAGAATTTTTTCTTGTTAGATCATTGATAGATATTTATTTATGTCAAACTTTTATTTTATTTTATTTTCGTACAATTATTATATTTTTGTTTTCATAATATTTTGATATCACTATTGAATTTATGAGTTAATCTAGTTTTATTGTGTCATGGCTTTTAGTCAATTTATAAAACTTTCACTGCAATATTAAATAAATTAACGATACGAATTGGACAATTTGATCATTTTGTGGGCCGAGTCGTTTTTTGTAGACGTGACAAAATCAAAATTTATAATATATGGTTTATTTGTTAATTTAATAGTGATTGTGACACAATAATCATAATTTAGAATATATGTTTGTAGTTTAGGTGTACGAGAGAAGGGTTGTATCTTCGGACCTGAGTTAAGAAGCTATAGCCATGGCTACCGACCATAATAAATAAAGTGAATAAATCATTTTAATTAAAATATTATTTTATATTTACTAAAAATATTAGTCAAATACTCGCCAAACATATGCTTTCACTCCTTACAATGCGCACTTCTCAATATTATATAAATCCCTACGCCCTTCTCCGTCTGTCTCAGATCGTCAAGCTCACACTCTCTGTCCCTTTCTCTTTCTCTCTCTAGGTTTACTGTACGATGGCTTGTACCAGTTCCGCGATGAATCCGAAAATGAAACATGTTTCTTTTTCAGACGGCAACAGAAGAGGTTTTCGATCTTGTTCTGTTGGGCAGATGAGATTGCCGATGCAATTACATCAGACCCATTTAGCAAGAAACGCCATTTTTGCCACCTTAACAACTGCAGAAGACAGTAGGAGATCGACCAGTTCTAGTTTGCCTCATTTTTGGAAACAAATTCACGGGTCGAACAACTGGGAATATCTGGTTGAGCCTCTGCACCCGCTTCTCCGTCAAGAGGTCATTCGATATGGAGAATTCGTCATCGCTTCTTATGACGCGTTTGATCTTGATTCCAACTCTAAACGCTACTTGAACTGTAAATATGGGAAGAAAAGCTTGTTTAAGGAAGTGGGAATGGAGAATTCCGGCTACCAAGTGACTAAATATATCTACGCTACTCCGGAAGTCAACATTCCGATTCAAAACGAAGCCTCTTGCGGACGGTGGATTGGGTACGTCGCCGTCTCTTCCAATGAAACGGTGGAGAAGATCGGCAGGAGAGATATCGTCGTCAGTTTCAGAGGAACAGTCACTAACCCTGAATGGATCGCCAACTTTATGAGCTCGCTTACTCCAGCTCGTCTAGACCCTAATAATCCTCGATCGAACGTTAAAGTAGAATCTGGTTTTCTCAGCTTGTACACTTCCGACGAAAGTTGCTATAAATTTGGATTAGAAAGCTGTCGAGAGCAGCTTCTCTCAGAAATTTCACGGCTTCTGCAAATCTATGAAGGTGAAGAGGTTAGTATCACTTTAGCAGGGCATAGCATGGGAAGCGCATTGGCTCTTCTTCTTGCTTACGACGTTTCAGAGCTTGGCCTGAACCGGAAAAGCTCCGGCCAGAAAATACCAGTGACAGTATTCTCATTTGCCGGACCTAGAGTGGGGAATTCCGGCTTCAAACAACGGTGCGACGAATTGGGTGTAAAAGTACTAAGAATAGTTAACGTAAATGATCCAATCACAAAGCTGCCAGGAGTTTTCTTCAACGAAAATATTAGGGTTTTGGCAGGAAGATATCAATTTCCATGGATTTGTTCTTGCTATTCGCACGTCGGAATCGAACTAACCCTTGATTTCTTCAACATGCAAAACCCTTCCTGCGTTCATGATCTTGAATCTTACCTCAGCTTGCTCAGACGTCCGAAGTCAGTGGAGACTCAAAGACCGGACGGCGCAGATTTACTCAGAAGAGCTATGGAGTTTTTCTCCAATTCACAAATTTCAAATCCATTCACAAGAAGTAACTCCGCAAGTGAAATGGAGGGTTTGGTTGATCTGTCACAAAGAACATAAAATAAATAGCTGTGGCTAATGTTAGGTCAACAAGATTTAAGAATTAACATATTCTTTTAGCCCCAATACCCCACTTTCCCTTTTAGGGTTTGAAGATATTGTATATTAATGATGGTATAGAAAATAACAAAGAAAATTTCCTCAAATAACAATGTTATGTGTTGCACATCTCAAATCTTCTTCATTAGTCCTTTTTTCGACCTCCTCTTTGAGTCATGTACTCCGGTCGAGCCTCTCGATCTGTCATTATACCCCTAGGAGTGGAAAGAATCACCACCCAGTCTCTCGTAAAATTTGTGAAAAACGTCAACTAATCCGTATGCAGAAACATATTATCGTAATTTGTTCCAAAAGAATTATAGTACATTCCTCATAATCACAATGTTATTTGATGCACATCTCAAATCTTCTTCCTTGATCCTTTTTTATACCTCCTCTTTTAGTCATGTAATTTTATCTCTCTATTTTTTTTTTTCCTTTTTCTTCTTCTTCTAGCTTAATAGTTTGAACTATGCTTCAATGACGTCAATTTTCATCAAAATTATTTAGTGCATGTTTTAGAACGAGACATGGTCACCTATAATAACCCGTTGCATGCTACTCGATGTGGAAATAGTAATTTGGCCACACTAGTACGTATCCAGCATATTAAAGAACAATCTTCTTATTAACTGGATTCAAAAAATATTCATGTGTGATCATATTCTCGATTTTTACAAAGCTGGGATGGCTCTCATAAGAATGCTAAAGTATATATCTCCCAACAACATAACTTTGTTAGCGCGCGCACACACACACAAACACATATATGTGTGTGTATTAATATCGAAGACAATGATTTCCCTTCTCTCGATTAAGTTGACTATGTTACAAATCTCATCTCATCACATATGCGTGTGTGGAGAAACAGACAAACACGAGTGTTCATTAATATCGAAGACAATGCTTTCTCCTCTCTCGATTAAGTTGACTATGTTACAAATCTCATCAACTTACGAAAATTCTCAACCGAAATATTTACGTTTTTTCTTTGTTTGAATTTTGACAATCTAAGTGATTTTGGGGTATGTAACAAAAGGATATGATTGATTATATGGGTATTATTATTATTTTTTTTTGTCTCAAGTGTGAAAATAAGAAATCTTGAATAATTATTGAGAAGAAATCATGTGGCTCAAAGCATGGTCAATCCAAATTTTTCCCTTAAAATACAAATCCCATTTTTCTACTATAATATGTTGTTACTCCTTGCTAATCATATAATATAATCAACTTGATATATTTCCCCATTAATGTTTACTATATTAAATAAAATAAAATTACCCATAAGAACTTTATAGTAAAATTATAAAATTTGATATCAAATATTAAATAACAAATTGATTTAATTAACAATACATTTTTTTAGTATTTGAATTTGGATTGTGTTTCCCTCACCACAAGTCTTTAATAGAGTGAGAGAGAATCTAGGGTCACCATTTATGTCATTTTCAAAGAAGAATGGAAAAGACGTACTCAATCTCTCTTCTCTTCTCATTCTCTCCCTCCTCAATCTCCAATGATTTAAAGGTGTCTATATTTTATAACTTTATAAAGCAATTACATATTTATGTCACGCTGAAAAAAACCTATGATTAAATATTTAATATTATACTTTAATTTTATGTGTTAATATGTCATTCATTTATGATGAGAATAATTAAATTAACAAGACATTCACACGGACAGAAAAAAGATCAAGAAAACAAACGTTCCAGCTGTGAAATTCTTGTTCCGATTAGTTTCATGAGTAAATGAAGTATTTGAGGTTTTTTCAAGCTTCGATTAATGATTGAGGATTTACTTGAATTATCTCGTTAAATATAATATTATGGTATGAATATAACGTGACATATTTTAATTCATGAATTTATAAATAATATTTATGAGAAAATAACCCCATTAATGTTTATTTATATTTTAATTTTCTACGTCAATAACTTGCCATAATTTTTTATACATAAATTTCTAAAAATTAAAAAATGTAACGTTCCATGAAGTGACAGCCATGATATCTTAGCTTTCGCAGTTTTTAATTTTTTGTCGTTAAGCTATGGAAGTGATGTTTGCGTACAAAACAAAAGAAGTAGACAAACAAATTATGGACCATTTTTACCTTTTAATAACACGAGGAATGTTTTTTACATATTTTAAAAAAACACTCTTTTAAATAAAACAATTGAAATATTCGGATCTTTGTTCTACAATTAATCAATAATTTTTGGGTTTTTAGATTGAGCTGGCCTATCTTAAATTGGAGTTCTAAAACTCCTCAAAATTTGATTTAAATTATTTTTTTGGGAAATTAATGAAACAATCTCATGAACTTTGGGGTCAATGACACCAAACCTTGAATAAATTTCACGGACAACTATAACATTGAATTATGGGGAAAAAAATGCAAATCTCGTAATCATGTTTCTCGTAAAAAAATGTGAGACAACTGTTGTGGTCACGTTAATGTCAAGGACCATCCAACGAGAATATCCAAGGATCAAAAATGAATGTTCTTCAACGAAGAGGGACTTCCAAAACTAATCCATGAGGAGGGCCGTCGTTGCAGCCATTGTAAGGTCAAGAGACGTCCTTGTTTGGCACTGGATAAAGAGACGTCTTTTAACGAGGATGAATGTCCAAGATGTGAGGAGGGGCACTGGCGAACAAATGTACATGCATGTTGGATTGAGGGACGGATGTCCCTCAACGAGAATGGATGGCTAGGATGGAGGATGGTCATCTTCCAAAGGCACTGGCGAACGATGGTTCATGCTCATTGGATCGAGGGACGAACGTCCCTCAATGAGAATTGACCGTCATAATGGAGGATGGTCATACTCCAAAGACGCTAGTGGACGTTATGTTGAAGGGGGTCACATGCAAGACACACGCTTTTTTAAATGGGAGCAGACTCCCTTCACTTACGACGGACGTCTCTCAACTTAAGACAGACGTCTGTCCACTTACGAATAACGTCCATCAACCAACAATGGACATCTCTCAACCCACAATATACGTCCCCCCACTTATGACATCATTTAGCATTGAGGCATGTCGTTGATAGTTGTGGACGTCCATTGATGTTGAGAGACGACGTCATTTAGTATTGAAAAAATGTCTCTCATCTTACCATTGATGTCCCTCGTGCCATGGACGTCCCTCAATGCCACAGACGTCCCTCAATACTAAACGACAAAGTTGACCGACCTTCACCCCCATCTATGTAAGCGGTAAGGATGTCCTCAGTGATAGCAAACAACAACCATAAATCTCTTATCACAATCGAAGATCTAATTTTTTGAGTGTTGCACTTCAAATGACATCAAGGGGATCCAACTCCATTTTGCAGTTAATGAATTCTTCATTGCTGGATGGTGCAACACTCTTTCGAAGCCATTTGATGTGCAACACTCAAAAACTCCGTTCTTCAATTGTGTTAAGGGATTTATGGTTGTTGCTTGCTCTTGCAGAGGACGTTCTTACCGTTTATATAGATGAAGGTGAAATTCATTCAACATTATCGTTTAGTATTGGGAGATGTCCATGGCATTGAGAGACATCCATGGCATGAGGGACATCAGTGGCATTGAGGGACGTCAATGGTAAGTTGAGGAATGTCTTTCAATACTAAACGACGTGGTCTCTCAACATCAATGGAAATCCACTAGCATCCACGTATGTCCCTCAATGCTAGACGACGTTGTAAGTGGAGGGACGTCTGTTGTGGGCTGAGAGATGTTCGTTGTTGGTTGAGGGACGTCCATTGTAAGTGGAGAGACATCTGTCTTAAGTTGAAGGACGTCTGTTGTGGGACGAGAGACGTCCGTCATAAGTGGAGGGAGTTTGCTCCCATTTAAAAAAGCGTGTATCTTGCACGTGACCCCCTTCAACATAATGTTTGCCTGCACCTTTAGAGGATGACTATCTTCCATCCTATTCGTTCATCCTCATTGAGGGACGCGTCCCTTAATCCAATGAGCATGATTCTTTGTCCACTAGTGCCTCTCCTCCCACCTTGGATATCCATCATCGTTGAAGGACGTTCGTCTTTTCATCTAGCAGCCAACAATGATGTCCCTCAACTTTACGATGGCCCCAAGGACGCCCATCCTCGTAGACCAGCCTTAGATGTCCCTCGTAGCTGAAGGACGTTCGTTGTTGATCATTGGACATTCCTGTTGGATAATCCTTGACGTTAACGTGAGTACGACATTTGCCTCAATATTTTTGTAATGAAAACGTGACTGCGAGGTTTGTATCGTTCTTTTTTAATAGTTTGAGATGTTAGTTGTCTGTGAAATTTCTTCAAGGTTTGACGTGTACTTGGTTCGGTGTTTGTTTGGTTAATTTTATTTATAAAATTTGGTAAATATTTTATGATTTTCACAAGTGATGGTGATTTTAAGTCATCTTCGATTTGATGCTAACACTCAATTTCAAATAAAACTTCAATTGAACTATTTTTAAATATTTGAAATCAATAGTAATATAAAGTATGTGCAACAAATAGAATGCATCGATGTAATTATGATGAGTTAAAATGATATTTGATGAATTTTAACAAGACATTCATTGTTTTACTAGCAACTTTAGTATAATGATATTTTGCTCAAAAAAATAATTTAGATTATCAATTATTTGGCTAAAATTGCAACTTATTCTACAATCTATTGCTATCAAATATAAGATTATAATTTAAAATTGAATTATATAATTAACATTTATGGTAGAATAAATTTCTCAATTTCCAAACCTTTTTCACTTAAAATAAATAAAAAATATTTTAAATAATTAATTTTAATTAAATAATAATGTAAGCTCCCTAGTGTAGGGGCTATGTTCGCACTAAATGCGGACCCGTCTGCGTCTGTCTTCGCCAGCTTATAATTGCTCACCCTTCCTTCGCTTCCTTCTACTTTCACCTTTCCTCCATTAGTCACTGAGCTCGTTCACCTTTCTCTGAATCAACAAACCTAGAAAGCTTGAGCTTTTCATTCTTATTTCCGGCAACCCTTTAACTGATTTCTGAAGACGGGGGAAAAGGATTTCTCGGAAACCGATCATGTCGTCGTCAGATGAGGATGGAGGGGAAGAGTACCTGTTCAAGGTAGTTATAATCGGAGATTCAGCGGTGGGGAAGTCTAATTTGCTGTCGCGATATGCTCGAAACGAGTTCAATCTCCATTCTAAGGCTACTATCGGTGTTGAGTTTCAGACTCAGGTTATGGATATCGATGGTAAAGAGGTGAAGGCTCAGATTTGGGATACCGCGGGACAGGAGAGATTTCGGGCGGTCACTTCTGCTTACTACCGTGGTGCCGTCGGTGCTCTCGTCGTGTACGATATTAGTCGCCGCACTACTTTTGACAGCGTCGGCCGGTGGCTTGACGAGCTCAAGAGTGAGTTTATATTCGTTCGATTCTGACGTTAAATTTAGTTTATGCAAGTACGATTTTTCTGAAAAAATAGATCTGGGAGTAAGGTTAAAATTCTTTGGGTCTACTTGATTGAGACGAGGAATGCAGAGTATAATTTAGGATTGAGACGAGGAATGCGGAGTATAATTTAGGATTTCACTCGTACCTTTGTCTATGATCTTATACTGGAAACTTATACTCTGAAAAATTTTCTTGGAGAGAAAAAATTCTTTGATCGGCATTTGAGATTTGACTGAATAAGATCTTTCAATTCAAACTGCCCGATTTCCATATAATTTCTTTCATACCCTTCTACAGATGGATGTGGAATCCTCTTGTGCTTATTATTGTTGATTACTTCCTCTCTTTTTTTGGTGCTCTTAAGTTTGTGATTTGGTGTGTTTAGAGGATGCATACAAGTATAGGTTTGCTTGTAGATGTCAGCTAACTCTAAAGAAAGTGTTACGAACTGAAAGAAACGAAGGAGAAGAATGAAACTGAATCAAACTGTATTTCATTCATTTAGTTTGATTACATTCATATTTGACTAAAAAGACTATTTATACAAAAAGACTACAATAACTGTAAAGTAACTACATCTAGTGTCCACACCATCAGTATAAGTCCATGTCAGCCATATTTTCCAATACTCCCCCTCAAGATGTAGAATAAATATTGATAATTCTAATTTTGCTTAACATATTCTGAAACAAATGAGGATGTAAAGCCTTAGTAAAAATGCAAGCCAACTGAAATGTGGAACTAACATAAGAACATTTGATTGTACCACGCAAAATTTCCTGGCAAACAATGTGACAATCAGTCTCAATATGTGGAGAGCGCTTTGATTATCACATAACATTAAAGTTGGTTTAGAAAGATTAATATGAAAATATTTCAACAAAGCTGTAATCCAAATGATTTCACAAGTTGTATGTGCCATTGCCCGATACTCAGCTTCGGCAGAGGATCGAGAAACAATTTTTTGTTTCTTTGATTTCCAGGAAACCAAAGAATCACCAAGAAAAAAACACGAGCCACTAACAGATTGCCGTGAAGCCACACAAGATGCCCAATTTGAGTCACTAAAAGCTTTCAATTGAAGAGCAGCATGTTTGGAGAAAAATAAACCTTGGCCTGACATACCTTTCAAATACAGCAGAACTTGATATGCAGCCTTCAAATGAGAAATCCTAGGAGCAGCAAGAAACTGACTAAGAGAATTGACAGCAAAAGAAATATAAGGTCTTGTAAATGTAAGATATAAAAGGCGATCAATAAGTCGGCAATAAACCGTGGCATCCTCCAAAAAAGAACTTGTATCAGAGAAGTAGGATTCATAAGAATTGAAGTTGGTTTACAACCCAAGAAGCCACAATCATATAGAAGCTCTAAAATATAATGTCTTTGATTCAAAGAAATCCCTTTATCAGTTCTGGCAATTTCTAAACCAAGAAAAAACCCAAGATCACCCAAATCTTTCAATTTAAATTTGTTGTTCAACAAAGTTTTGATAACAATAATATACTCAGCAGAACTTCCAGCAATAATAACATCATCCACATATATCAAAATAGCAATAAAATGCTTAGATGTAGATTGAATGAACAAAGAACTATCAGCAACAGATTGACAAAAACCAAGATCAATAATGGCAGTAGAAAACTTGGAAAACCAATTTCTTGAAGCTTGCTTAACCATACAATGACTTGTTGAGTTTACAAACTAAATTCTGCTCCCCCTATCCAAAGCAATGCAAAGCCGAATAACCTGAAGGTAAACTCATATACACTTCTTCAATTAAATCACCATGAAGAAATGCATTATTAACATCTAGTTGTATTAAAATCCAGTTATGAACAACAAGAGCAAGTAAAATCTTCACCGTAACAGACTTAGCAACAGGAGAAAAAGTATCCAAAAAATCAATACCTTCCTGTTGTGTATAACCCTTGACAACTAATCTTGCCTTATATCTCTCAATTGATCCATTAGCATGATGCTTAATTTTGTATACCCATTTGATGAAAAAATTTGGGTTATACTTTAGAAGAAAGGGCTAAAATATAATTTTTGTAAAAATGAGACAAACGATTGTAAGAAATATTGTTTGAAATACGATAAAAACAATTAGAAAGAAATGGAAATGGTACTCTGTTGGATAAAAAACAATGATAGTCAGCAAGATAAGAAGGAAGTTTTAACAAAATCTTGGAATGACGTTCTAAAAAATCCGATTCATGTGTAGAAGAAATGGAATTAGCATGTAAAGCTTGTTCATGATTCAAAGGAAATGGAGAAGAAGAAACCGTGAAATCAGAAAATATGACATGAGGAATCTTATAGAAAGAGGATTTGAATGGAAAAACAGATTCATAAAAAATAATATTTCTTGAAATCAAAATTTTATTGGTTTCAACATCCAGAATTTTGTAACCTATAGGATAACCAAGGAATACACCCGATTTTACTCTAGGACAAAATTTATCCTGAAAATTTTTCAAAGGAGAGACAAAACACAAACAACCAAAAACCTTAAGATGATCATAAACAGAGGGCTTGAAATATAATCTTTCAAAAGGAGTTTGATTTGACAAATAGTGAAAGGAAGTCTATTTATCAAATAAACAGCAGTTGAAATGCATTCACCTCAAAATTTAAGAGGAATATGTGACTGAAATAATAGCGAACGAGTTACATTTAAGATATGTAGATGCTTTCTTTCAACAATAGAATTTTGCGAGTTTCAATACAAGAATGATATTGAATTATTCCCTTTTTATTGTAAAAATCAGTAATTGAAAACTTAGGAGCATTATCTGTTCTAATGCCCTTAACTTTTGCTTTGAATTGAGTTTGAATCATATTTATAAAATCAGAAATAAACTTCAAAACATCAGATTTTGCACGCAAGAAATATAACCAAACAACTCTACTATGATCATCTACAATGGTTAAAAAATATTTAAAATCATCATGAGTTTCATCATGAAAAGAGCCTCATACATCACAATGAATTTAGTCGAAACAATGTTGAGATATATGGTTTTTGGATATAAAAGGTAAAACATGTTTAGCTAAAGGACAAACAGAACATACACAATCTTTTATTGAATTCAAATGCAAAATGTCCTGTAAAATATAAACTTTAAGGGGTGAAGGATGGCCTAACCGATAATGCCAAAGAGAATTATCAGCCGCAGTTAAACTGCCTTTTATTCTTTGCACAGAAACATTTGAAGCATAGCAAGATTGAAGAAGAACATACAAATTTCCAACCCGATTAGCTATCCCAATCGTTTTGGCAGACTTTTGCTTATGAATTATACGCGAATTAGAACAGGAGGAAAAAGAACAGTTTAAGGCAGAAGACAACATGCTAATAGATAATAGATTGAAGCGAAATGAAGGAACATAAAGTACATTTGAAAAAATTATGTCCTTATTGAGTTTAGCATAACCTATTCTTTAAATGGCTATTTTGAATTGTTTGGTAAGGTAACAAAGTTATGTTGTATAGGATAAGAAGAACAAAAAGATTCAAGATTAAAACAAACATGATGTGTTGCTCCTGTATCTAAAATCCAACCTGAGGAATTTAAAAAATCAAGTTGCACAGAAGGATTGGATATAGAAAGGATACCTGTGAAGTTGGAAACTGAAGGGTCAGTAGCTAATATATCTCTTGAAGTAAATTGATGTGAATTATGCTGTAACTGAGAACTCAAGAGAGCAATTAGTTAATGACATTGATTGGCCGAGAGATTTTGAACTGGACTCATTTCTGTTGAATTCATCTACTGGACTTCCACTAGGGGTGGGCAATTCGGGTTTCGGGTCCTGTTCCGGACCGTCTAGAACCGAATAGTCGGTTCTCGGTTTCGAGAAGTCGGTACCGAACCCAAAACCGATGGGAACCGGACCCAAACCCGGAACCGACCTCGGTTTCGGGTCCGGAACCGGCGGTGCTCGGTTCCGCCCCCTGCTATTTTCCTGCCTAAAGGGGGTTTAAGCAAATGTCTTCATTTATAGGTTTTATTCTCAGCTGTACAAAAATGAACGTAGGTTTCCATAAAAGGAAGTTCTATTAAACTCAAGCTCTACCCAAATAACAGGCGTATGCATCTATGGCATAACTGAAGACGGGAAAAAAAAGGGAAACTGGCAAAATAAGAAAAACCTTTCAAATATGAAACTGGATCGAGTAAATCCCACCCGTCTTCCACAGAAGCTTTATATTCAATTTTACCTTTCTCTAAGTCAAATCTATGGTCTGTAGACGAGATGTCGATTGAGGATGATGGGCTTCTTTTATTTGAGTAATTAAATCACCCTTCTTGCGCTGCAACAGAATTAGGAGATGCGTCGTTCGTGGACGAGTCGGAATGAATCGAACCTGATGCTCTGCTTTTTTGAGATGAGGCAGAGGAAGCTAAAATACAGCTTGCTGGCTAGAGGAAAGAGATTTGCTAAATGGGACTCGCTCATCAAACTTCTCTTTAGGGTTAGGGTAGTTACTGACTTACTTTACCCATCGGTTCTTGGTTCTTAACACAGGGAATCGAGAACCGAACCCAACCAGAACCAAATAACCGAGATACCAAAAAAACATACATAGCAGAACCGAGAACCAGAACCGACAAGGAACCAAGACTCGGTTTCAGGTCGGTTCTTGCCCAGGCCTAACTTCCATAGAATTTACATCAGCCGAGTTTCTTTGAAAGGAATTTCTATCCTTCTGTTTGTAACCAGGTGGATATCCATGTATCTTGAAGCATTTGTCCGCAGTATGACCTGTAATTTTGCAATGTGGACAAATTGGTCTCTCCCATCTCCCTTTGGAAGTGGAATGTGAGTTTTGTGAACCAGAATTTCAAAAAAACCAATCTATCATTTGAGTTAGTCACAGAAACATTTATTATCCGTTGACGTTCTTATCGAATGATCAAGGAAAACACTTTACTCATCGAAAATAATGAGTCTATCATTAAAATCTGACTCCTAATCTGAGAGAATGACTCATCCAGCCCCATAAGAAATTGCATAACAAATTCTTGTTATTGATGCTCAATAAGTAATCGAGCACCGCCACAAGTGCAATTAGGAATCCACTAGAATTCTTGTAGCTCATCCAATAAGGTCTTAAATTTTGTGTAATAGGTATTAACATCCATAGCACCTTGCGATAAAAAAAAATCATATTTCGTATTTGATAAATTCGTGGAGCACTCCCTTGATTAAACTAATCATGTAAATCTTTCCATACAGCCATAGAAGAATTCAAATACAGTAAACTATCAGCTGTCTTTGCTTACAGAGTTTAAGATCCAAAAGGTTACCATATTGTTGCATATATTCCATCTGTTAAATTGAGGATATGAAGGAGATGGACGCTATATAGATCCATCAACAAAATAGACTTTGTTTTTGGCGTTCAGCGTCATTACCATAGCGTGCTTCCAGGTGTGAAAATTACCTTTATTCATCAAGTGAAAAATCAAAATCAAACCTGGATGATCGTTGTTGTGCAAAAAGAAAGGATCACTAGCATCTTCAGCGACGGAAGAATTTGAGAAAACAGATGAGAAGTTTTGATTAGGGTTAGAAATTGCTGATGTAGCTGCACCCTTGGCTTTACTCATCGCGAAATCAAAATCTGATTTAACAACTCAAAGGAGAAAGGAGAAAATGCATTAAAAATATCAGAAGAAGCACATTGGGAGCTATGACGAGTAGAAAATATTTTCTGTGCAATACCATTGCCCGTTGGAAAATTTAGAGTTTCTGCTCTGATACCATGTTACGAACTGCAGTAAACGAAGAAGAAGAATGAAATTGAATCAAACTGTATTTCATTCATTTAGTTTAATTACATTCATATTTGACTAAAAAGGCTATTTATACAAAAGGACTACAATAAACTGTAAAGTAACTACATCTAGTGTCCACGTCATCAGAATAAGTCCACTTTAGCTATATTTTCCAATAGAAAGATCTCTATGTTCTTAAGCAAGATTGGACTTCCAAGTGTTTCTAGGCAGAGAATGAATTCCTAAAAACATTTGTAGATTTATATGCTATGATCTTCTCATTTCTAATAATATCCTAATATGTTGCATTACGGGCCAATTGTAATATTGTTCCGATCTGATAAGGATACGGGATACCCTAGTTTTGTTAATTCTGCTACACATACAAAATCAACTATAGTTTTCAATGTTCATTGCTTCATTTCAGTGTCTGGTTTCAAATTCTGTTTGCCCTCTATCGGATTTCGTATAATCTTGTCTCTCCACCTCTTGTAATTTCAAATTATTGAATTGAAAATGCAGCTCATTCCGATGCAACTCTAGCGAGAATGCTGGTCGGGAATAAATGCGACTTGGAGAATATAAGGGATGTGAGTGTGGAAGAAGGAAAGATTCTTGCAGAAACAGAGGGATTGTTTTTCATGGAGACTTCTGCATTAGACTCTACAAACGTTAATACAGCATTCGAGATCGTTATTAAGGAAATATACAACAATGTCAGCAGGAAAGTCCTAAATTCGGATACATACAAAGCAGAATTATCTCTAAACCGTGTTAGCCTTGTCGGTGATGGAAGTGGAGGATCGAAGCAATCAAAAAGCCATTATTCCTGCTGTGCCAGGTGATTTTTTTTTTCTTTTCAGTCCCGTCTTCAAAGTATACAACATATTTATCATATTTTCATATCGATTTGTTTGTCCAACTCGGTTGTTTTGTTTTCTAATTCCATTCCAACTGTTTTCTGATGATTTCATTTGCACGAATGTGTTGTCTGAATTGTTCTTCTGTTCATCATAGTTCCTGAGATACAACTACTTTTACAGAGTATTATCAAAGAGAATCTTCTATTTTGGTTGATTCATGATTGATTTAGTCTGTCATTCCTCCCTGTTTATACAAACATGCATGTATGCATGTGTTTGTGTGTGTAGAATGAAATGAACGATGATGAAAGTAAATTTGAATATGGAGTGTATGTGTTGTTAATAGTTGTCACTTTCCAATTGGGTGAATTGGAATATCTCTCTCTAGAAATTTACAGGTGGAAACCAATCTGCTACTGTTTCAAGCCTTGTATTTTTCTTGCATAGTATGAAACTTGGTAGTGATCCGGATCAAGACATCGTGTGTTGAAAGGTTCGATCCAAGATGGAAATATTTTGATATAGTGAGTAAAATAACTCTATTATTCGCTGTTTAAGAATTCTTGTTTAGGTAGTTCATACCATCTATGCATAATGTTTTGATCTAAGATTTCTATTCTACCATGTTTCAGCAGTAGTATATTGTTTGGGTTTTTCTATCGATCAAGAGAGAGAACTAACGGATTGAGTGAGAAAACGAGCTATTTTTGTCAAAAAAATTATTTAGATCATCAATCGAAAATGGTTTGTAAGTTCAAGACATACTCTTCAAAAAGATTATGGGGAATTTGAAAATTGAGTGAATTTCAAGTCATTGTGTCATTTGTGAACAAAGAGCACGTATAATATTTTAGATATCGAACTTCGAAGGTATAGACAACTAATACCTAAATTTATTTTACAGAACAAAACTTGAACTTTAGTTTGTTAATAAATTGTACGTGATGATCCAGTCGTCTGATATTCAATTTAACTATTAAGAATCAATTGTGAAACGAAAGAAGAAAATTGTGGAAGTCGAGATATCAAGATTTACGTGAAAAATTCTAACGGTGAAAAATCACAGACATAGGAGAAATTCACTATTTAGTAATCAAGGTACAATGAGTTTTGCGACTCAAGCTTATATTTATAGCATAAATAGAAAATTCAAGTCATACTGAGATAAGAAACTCTAATCATACTAGAAATAGGAAACCCTAATATTGAATATAGGTCCAATCTATCCCAACTAGAATTCGAGTCACAACCGAACTCTATCATTAACGTTACACGTATTAGTCACTAAGTGACACCGATTCTCCCTCTCTCTCTATCTCCAATATCTATTCTTCTCTCCTTGCATCCCCAACCGATGTTCTATTGTTGCCCAAAGAGAGAATGGTAGAGCCGAGTGAGGGATGGAGAGAGAGTATCATTTAGTTAGTAATGCGTGTAAAGGCAGAGTTAATATATGTTTAGTCAACCACGAGGTGGTACCGATGTAGATCAATAGATTTCATAGCAACACAGTCTATGTTGCTAACGAATCAAAATTTAAAACCAATTATGTCACCTTTTGGACGAAGTAAATTCAGGGTCTAAAATACACTTTGATGTAATATTTGCATGAAATAAGTAGGAAATATAATTAAACTACTAATTAATTACTGCATCACATGATAATTTTAAAAGAAATAAATCAAAATGTGACATTAAATTTTTTTCTTCTACATTTTAGAAGTTTATATTTTATCCAAGGCACCATCACAATGATGTCATGTGATTACTTCAAGATGTATATCATTCCTTTAATGGTGTGTAACTAGATAAAATACACAAATATAATAATAATTATGAGTCGAACAAGTAATTGCGTATCTAAATTATATTTTGAACGCAACAAACTCCAAAATTTTTTTATCGTTAACAATTTTAAATGCAAACGTTCAAATTTAATTAGTTAAGGGAAATTAACAAAACAACTACTGAACTATAGAGTCAATGACAAATCAACCACTAAATAATTTTCGTTAACAAATAAAACACTCAATTATGAAAAAAAGAATGGAGCAAACATTTGGTTGCTTTTTTTGTTAAAAAATGTTGTCTTTCCGCAGCAAAACGTTGTCTTTCTACTGTGGAAAGTGAATCGTTGAAATAAGAATCAGGAAATATTACTTTCCTAAGAGGAAAGACAACGTATTTCCAATCAAATTGTGAATTCTTCTAAGTAATTTGGCAACATCGTTCCTGTACATTGTTCGAGCACCAATGACTTCAAAATAGCTATGTCTACATTAGAAGAAACCTGCAGAAAAACAAAAAACTCTTAAAGTGACAGTGAAAGAGGTGTTAATCACAACTCCATCGAACCCACTTGGCAGAACCCTTAATTTAGACGAAATTAACGACGTGATTAATTTCACAACAACCAAAGAAATTCATGTAGGGAGCGACAAGTTAGAAGATATTTTCGAGGGAAAGATTTCTACTCATTCATTTTCGAAGTAAGTTCGCTGTTAACAGCGATGATTGCGTAGTTTTATTTTTCATAGTTGAGTGTTTTATTTGTTAGCGAAAATTATTTAGTGGTTGACTCGTTATTGACCTCATAGCCCAGTGGTTGTTTGTTAATTTTTCATTAGTTAATTTAACGTGTCATTTACTCACTTATTGGGTTTGAAAGACTTTGATTTCAAATCAAATAAAGCGGAAGAAGAACATAGAATTAATAGGGCATGACAATTGGAGACACATAAAATGACACTAGAACAATTAAGAACTATTTAAATCACAATCACCAACTACCATCAATCACCAAGAAATTTCTATTTCATCATCAAAACATAGAAATGACAAGAATTAAACGTTACCCCACTTGCACGAAAGCTACAATTTTTGGTTTTAAATCCTGCACAAGATTTCAGGATCATCAATCAGAGATTGAAACCTTGTTTTGGACAAAATTGAAAAAGATTTTTCATTGGGATCTCCAATACTTGGCCAATTCAAACCCATTTTTGCAGTAATGGTAGTCTTCAATGGCTTGATCAATCTCAGCCTGAGTGTTCATCACAAAAGGTCCGTACTGAACCACAGACTCGTTCAATGGCTGCCCTGCAATCAACACGAATCTCAGAGTCTTCGAGGATCGATTCCACACGCTCAGACCATCTCCGATGCCCAGAACAAGAACGTGATGAGCAGATACTGTCGATGAATTTGGGGCTCCAAAGACACCCTCTCCTTCGATTATATACACGAACGAGTTCCATGATTCCGGGATTTCCTGATGCATCTGAGCCCTCGGTTTGAGAGTGAAATCGAGGTACATAGTCGGAGTTCTGGTGTAGACCGGTGACCGGACTCCCATCGATTCTCCGGCGATAACTCGGACTTCGACTCCATCTTTCTCCGCTCTCGGGATGTCTTTGCTCAGAAGCTCTTGATATCCCGGTTCTATCCTGCACGTGAATTTTGGCTTTTCGAGTGATTTTTACGCTAAAATGTTCGTCAAGTACTCCGAATTAAGCAAAAAATGGAGATTTTACATTTTGTCTTCAGACGATAAGTTGATCCAAAGCTGCAAACCGGTTTGGGGACCTTCACTGGCAGGCATTTCAGAGTGGATAATCCCTCTCCCTGCAGTCATCCACTGAAGAGAAAAGATCATTTTTTTAATTCAAAAACACAAATTTCGACTTCGAAAGTTCATCTTCAAAGTAATAGATTTGTGCTTTGTTTTACCTGCACATCCCCAGTCCATATTGTGCCCTTGTGCCCAGCAAAGTCTTGATGGGTAATCCCTCCCTGCAATTCACAAGAATAAAATTTACTTTTCTGATCCAAAGACCTCTTGTTTAGACTAAATTTGGATTATAGCAGACTACCTGTAACATGTATGTGACAGTTTCAAATCCTGGAAGAAGAAGCACTACGAGAATTAGATAAAATGAAGAAGATGAAGATAGAAAAAGAGCAAAGAAGAAGAAACTATGGAAATAAAATTTAGAACCTCTGTGTGGATGATCTGGAAATCCAGCGGGGAGACCCACTGTTAGAGCAAGCAGATTACAATTGACTGATTAGTTTTTTTTTTTTGAGAACAGAGTATGTTGGTAATGTAGAATATGAATC